>CM062817.1:944969624-945253764 GCA_031772625.1 Pinus tabuliformis | reverse complement strand
CTTGAGGAGAAGTTACATATGCCAAAAAGGAGTGTAAATTATGCCATAAGGAGGTAAGCTTACCTTAGTAACTCATGCCATCAAGAGGGAGTATGCATGCATAGTGACTTGTGCCATAAAGAGGAGAAATAATGCCTTAGTAATTCGAGCCATTAAGAAGAAGTGTAAACATATGCATTAAAGAGGTGTAAGAGGAGTCTTTTTATGACAAGTCATTAAAGTGTGTAAGAGAGTGTAAGAGGTGCGTAAGAGCATTAAAGAGAAAGTTGAATGAATCCTTTAAGAGAGAGAGTAGAGTATCATTGAATGAGAGAGTTCGATTTGCCATCAAGGAGAGAGATGTGAAGTGGCATGATTGAGTACCAAGAAGGAGAGGTGACATAATTCCTCTTTAGATAATATTAAAGTATCATAAGTGTAATCATAATAATATTAATAATATTGATAATGAAATTAAAAAAATTAAACAATTTAGATTGATTAAGGATAAGTTAAGCGGTTTTCCATCATCTATACATGATTACCAATTGAAGCAAGGTGACTTATTAATTTTGGAAAGAAATGGTTGCAATGATAGACTTGACTTTCTATATTTAGAAAATCACTCTAGAATCGTTAGAAATGAAATTTTATTCAAGGAAATTCATCCCTTACCTGCCAATTTTCAACATAATGGTCAACCCTATTAGGTGCTTCTAGCCCCTAAGGGGAAGTAAAAGTTCCCTGGTCCACCCTTCAATTGGTAGGTGTTAGTGGACAATAATGTGGTAATGGAAGGGAGAAGACTTCATGGTCAAGGGAACCAACTGATGGTGGTGTCCACATCCTGAGTGTATAGATGTGAGGATGGAGCATTCGTGCATGCATGAGTTACCAGCTTCGCCTTGGTTTTCCACCCGTCTTGTCAGTCTTTTACTTCTTGATTATTCCTTGTATTACTGCTTATAGCTCAAGGGCTAGAGCTTGCTTTGTATGATGTAACAGTTTTATTACCCCTTCAAGATAAGTTAGTTTATTGCTCATTGGGGTTGGGACATGCAAGGGTTCTGTTTTGATGTGATAGAGCATCATGTGCTCAGGAAACGGGTGATGACCATATGAGGGAGGTAGAGAACATGCTAGGCTTTTGTCCATGTGCTAATTCTTATGTCCGACCATCTTTTGCATTTTGATTTTTCTTTCTTTTTGTTGTGGCCATGATATGCTTTTTCATTTTCTTTTAGTCGCGTCAACCTCCAGGGCAATTTTTTGTTCCCTACTCATGGTATGTGAACATATGAGTGCCAAATCTCCAAGAACCAATGACAAGTTGTACTCGAAGAATGGAGGTGAGATATAGGGCTTGTAATGTGGCATGGAAGGTGTTAAGTATGATATAGGGAAAATGGAACACACTATCTCAATCATGGCTTTCTAGGTAGTGCCCCTCCTATAACCCAAAGGGCCTTAAGGGAGGTCCACTGGACTAGGATCAAAGATTAACCCCCCTGGTAAGGTGAGAGAACAAGATTACGGTCAAGGTCTGTCAATCTTCTAGATCACCCCATTATCCATACTAAATGCCCAAAAGAAACAAGTATAAGCACCCAATTGCAAAATGATCAAAGTACCTTTTGAATAGCAACCCACCTTCATCCAAGTGCTAATGCTGGATGGGTGAGAGGCACATGGCTTATGCAAGTGGCAAAGGCACATGGCATATCATCGTCTAATGGTGGCTGGTAGGGGCTGTTGGTTGTCTAGCAGATTGACTGGCTGTGAAATGTTGGAGAAAAAATTCCTCTTATAGGGTTACCCATTTTGGTGGGTAACATCTAGCTCCAACTCGGGGACATGAGATCACCATAGAGCACATGATCCATAAGCTTGAACGAGGAGTTCATGAGAACTCCAACAATCCCTGGTCTCACAGACTTGTAACCTGCACATCCAAATCAACTTGTTTGGGAGCATGTGCATTGGGTGTAGGGATCACCCATGTTTTATATGATGGCATAAATCTGTACATAAAATAAAATCTATTTTAATCTAATCTATAATGAAACATGATATGAGAATGCAAGATTTTAGGATGCTCACACAATATGCAATGCAACTAACTACTATACATTTATTTATTTATTTATTTTTATATCTAGGTTATACTAGGAAAATATTGCTTCAAGAGTTGGCCATTTACCGACAAAGGGAGAGGTTCACCTTCTAGAGTCTCTAGATGATATCCATTAATGCCTGCAGTGCCAACAATTTTGTATGGGCCAATCCATAGATTTTCAAGCTTCTTATGCATGCCACGCTTCTCTCTCCTCTTATCCCATAAAAGGACCATGGTTCCTGGTTCAAAAACCCAGAGTTTGGATCGTCTGTCTAAAGTGTTCTTAACCTTTTCTTGGTTCTTACCAACTTGGTCGAGGGCCTTGTTACCGCTCAATCTAGCAGGGGTCCTAGGAGGGGTTCCAAAGGGGCAACTACTAGACCAAGTGGCAACAATGGGACAAAGACCCACTGTCACCTCAATCAATGTCCCCTTCTCTTTACGAACTTTCATTGATGGGAGGAGTCTCGGTATTAGGGAAATCACTATGAATGGTATATCAATGATATATAGATAGTGATTATAAGGGCCTATTCAAAGGAGAGACTCAGATGATAGGGGTTGCTTGCTTTTAAAGCAAGATGTATGGCTCTCCAAGAAGGACTAAAGGGAAACCTACATCTAGGGTTGAGGGGTATTCCTTGATAAAGGGATGCCCCAGACCTAAGATTTCCTATAATAAAGGGTTTCGAAGATAATCCTTGTGAAATTAGAATGATAAAGGGGTGCGGGACCACAAAGGAACCCAAGTGGACCCAAACAAGGTCAAGGGTTTAGGGTGAAACTTCAAACAAAAGGTCTTGACCAAGTAAGGGGGGAGGAAAGTATCAAGGGATTAGATTTGACTTGAACTTACAATGTAATGATCCTTGATAAAGCCACTAACTTATGAAACCTAGGACCAAGAACGAAATTGGAGCTAGGGATTGGGATAATTCCAAATCTAGACACAGGAATTCTCTCAAAATTTATGAGGGCCTAGAGGATACCCCAACACAGTTGTGCTCCAACTTGCTCACCAAATGGATGGCTGCAATAAATTTTGTGTGATGCCCTAGGAGACACTAGGGTTAGGGCTTAGAAAAAGGGAGAGAAGGAGGTGAAAGATTTTCGTTGAAGTGATCACCAAGGATTAGACCAGTGCCTAGTCTATTGGGAGAATGGAGTCAATGAGATTTCAACCTTCGGAATATCTTTTACCCAGTCAAGGAGTTCCCTAGTGACTTCGTATATCCCTATAGGCAGCAACTAGGTTACCAAAGAAATTTTACATTTCTTATTGCTGCAATTTGATTTTATCAAGGTAATCATATAGATAATATCCAAATTTGGCATACTGGGCCAAACTCACCTTGGAACAGCATGTTGATGCAGTTATTTTTATTGAATTTCCTTTCCAAGAGGTGTAGGTGTCTAAAGATATCTCATTCTATGTACAAATGGAAATATGAATTTATTTCGTTTATGGACAAATTGTCAAGGTCGGCCAACAAACAAATGCCGGCTTAGAAGCCACGTTGCATATATAAATAGAAGGTGCATCTACCTCATTTGGACATCATTCATTCTCACACATCTCTCTCTCTCCTCATCTGATTGGGTCGTACAACTTCAGGGCAACCTTCTTCTCCTCCACACATGCGAAGTTTGACTGCGATTTTCTGTTTCCAGCATTGACCAAATTGCAGGAAGTTTGGGCAGCATTGACCTTGTTTGATTGCGATTTTTGTGGGATTATTTCTGTTTGGGCAGGCCACATTCTTTGGCATAGAAACCGAGATTTTCTGTGTTGTTTGACTAGTGTTGACCGCAGGTTTGACTCTGCGTTGACTAATATTTTCGAGACTGTTTTGGGCTGATTCAAACTATCCTTGGAGGCCGAGTTGACTGGGTTTGACCGAGCTGATTTGGAGGAAGATTTCTGCTAAGTTGACCAACGTTGACTTTCTGGTTAGGGCATCTTGTTGACTGCAGTTTGACTGGACAGATTTGATTGTGTTTGGGCAAGTGAATTTTGTATATTGTACTCTCTCTCTCTGCTGAACTTTTGAAGAATAATAAGAAGACTTGATCAAAGGGTTTCCCCACATTGGGGTTTTTCCTTGGCATCCACCAAATATTGTGTCCTCTTGTCTTGGCTTGTCTTTTGCTTTTTATTTATGTTCTATCTGCATTTACTGTCATGTTAATGTGATTGCTAATCTGAAATTGATATTGGGCTAATAAGGAAAATTGAAGTAAATTGCTCTTAAGCATAGAACATACCATTGTTATCTAAAATTAACATGGTATCGGAGCTGAGGTGATGACAAAGCCCAAGCAAGAGTGAAAAGAGCAATTGCTGAGAAGAGAAATCACTAAGATTTGTTGGACAAGGACAAGAGTTAATGGCCTCTGCATCTTACTTCAAGCCCGATGATAAACTCAATGATAAGTATGATTATCATGCATGGAAGATGTCTCTTGATTTGACTTTGGAAGAGTAGGATGTTATGGATTATGTGCAGGGAAAGATCATTGGACCTCCTTCAAATGCACCGACTTCCGCTAAGACAAAGTACAAGAAAGGTGAAGTCAAAGCAAAGAAGATCATCAGGGATTCTATTAACAAGCATTTGGTTGCATACATCTCCGATTTGAACACATCTAAGGAGATGTATGACAGGTTGGTTGGCATGTTCAAAGTTAGCAATGCAAACCAAGTTCTCTTCCTCAAGAACAAGTTGAAGGACATAAAGAAGGGAAGAGGTGAAGATATCCAATCCTACTTCATGAGGATTACTGAGATAAAAAATGATCTTCTTTCAATTGGAGAAGTTATTGCTGATAGGGAGCTCACTCTCATTGCCCTTGGAGGTCTCCCTTGTGAATGGCATGTGTTCAACACTACTATCCTCAACAATGACAGGATTCCAGGTTTTGATGAATTGTTGACTAGATGCACTCAAGAAGAGACAAGGATGATGGAGAGAGACATGCCTTCAAATAGGAATGATCCTACTGCATTTTCGCTCATGCTAAAAGAAGAACATTGTTGGTTCAAAGAAGCAATGTCAAAGAAGATCGAGATTTAAATATGTAAGGAAGGGAAGATGCTTCATTTGTAATAGATTTGGCCACTATGCTAGAGAGTGTCCTAATAGAAGGGATACACCTGATGATGATGACAACCACAACCACAACAATTTTAGGGGCAACAACTGATCCAAAATGGATTCAGTTTTGCCTCCGGATCAAAGTCTTCAAATGCAGATGAAAGTGGAACCAAGTCAATAGTCAACAGTCAACAGTCAATGCCTACGTCAGCAGGACACATGGCAACCCGGGAATGAGTCACGGGTTCTGGATGATGTCAGCAGAGAAGGTGATGTGGCAATTTGTGATTGGTTCACACGGGCCAATCCGGTGTTGACACATGGCAACCCGGATTTGCCCAATGTTGGCATGAAATCCCAATGTGGCGGATGAGAAAGAAATTTGGCAGACTGCTAAAACTGACGGAAATCGCAGGGAAGTGGTGATCGTCCGATCAGAGGAGATCGACGCATATCGCGTCAGAACACGCAAGCAGGTTAACGTTCTAAACAGATGCGATGTGGTTATTAAAAAGAAGTTTAACTTCTTTGAGTTCCAGCAGGAAAATGGGAAGTGGTATCTCGCGCGCCCTAAAGGTGGTAAACGGTTTTTCGAAAATTCACGCGATTAACCTTAGCGTGCGACACGTAGCACGAGAAAACCACTTTTCTCGCGTGCTCTCAGTCTGATATCGGTCGTGCAAGATTTCACGCGAGATTGCGCGATTGTTGTTCGATTAGAGGGGTCACATCGAAGGTGGAGATCATATGGGCTAGTTGGCGAGTGGATGACACGATAGCCATTGGATCAGATGGGACAGATCGATGGTGGAGATTTGGAGGATATGATAAACTTGTATTTATTTTGGTGTCGGGATTTCCGCCGGAAAAAGGCTGGACGTCGGGGTCAACCCCACGACCGCTGGTCCTCTGATTTTATGTTATCGCATTATCCCACATTCACCGCAGATTGCAACTACATGTGGTATATTAATACCATATCACCGAAAGATAACACGATTATGGTTTTGGACCATTCCAGGGGGTCTGGAGGTCACAGTGGCCAAATATGGTCAAGTTTATACTCGTTTGACTCGAAATTTCGAGCTGAACGCAGTGGTGAGATCCATTTTCTTATTTGAGACTCTATTTTCGAGCTCATACTTGTAACAACAATTTGAAGACAAAATAAAGAGGTCAGCACTGGAAGCGAAAGGACTAGGAGATGTAGCCAGAAAGTCTGGTGAACTCCTTTATTAAATTTGGCTGTGTTGATGTGTTTGAATTTGTTTTTCAAATTGTTTGTGTGTTTATGTTATTCACAATCTTTTCGATCCGTTGCACTAAGTAACATAAGCAAACTCGCACATAGTGTATAATACCTTTTTCATTAACAGATCAACAACAATCAAAGGAATGACAGATTCAACAACAAAGGAAAAATGAATGCTCCCACTACTCAACATGGAAATGGTCAACCTCCCAAAAGATCAAGAAACTCCAAGTATGATGAATCTAATGTTGTAGATAACAAGTAAAAATAGTTTTATCTTATATCTGCCCTCTCTACTGCCTCTCTTCCGGATACCTTGGGAAATTGGTTGATTGATAGTAGTGCCTCAAGGCACTTCACTAGGTATAAGGAAGCTCTTTCAAATTTAATAGAAAAGGATACAAATTTGGAAATCATTCTTGGGGACAATGCCACGTATCCCGTGAAGGGAGTTGGAAATGTTACTCTTCAATTGAATTCATCTATGGGAGTTGGAAATGTTACTCTTCAATTGAATTCATCTATGGGAGTTGGAAATGTTACTCTATGGGTTAAAGCAAGCTCCTCGAGCTTGGTATGAGAGGATCGACAACTATCTGATGAAGCTGGGCTTTATAAGAAGTGAAGTTGATCCGAACCTTTACTTTAAGGTTGAGAATGACAAACCTCTTATCTTAGTACTTTATGTGGACGTTCTCATTTTAACAAGTGCAGACCCTCTTATTCATCAATGTAAGAGGGAGTTGGCTTCCGAGTTTGAAATGAAGGACCTAGGATTGATGCATTATTTCCTAGGGTTGGAGGTCTGGCAAAAGCCAGGTGAGATTTTCCTTTGTCAAGGAAAATACATTGTGAAGCTATTTGAAAGATTTGGGATGGAGGACTGCAAGTCCGTGACTACTCCAACGGAACTTAACTTCAAGAAGTTATGCGGAAGTGCTGCTGGGTCCGATTTGGGAAATACTTCTGAGTATCGTCAACTTGTGGGGGCCTTGATGTCCTTGGTGAACTCCCATCCGGACATATTTTTTGTAGTGAATACATTGAGTTAGTTTATGGTCGAGCCTCATCACATACATTAGATTTCTACCAAGAATCTCTTGAGATATGTCCAGGGCACAATCACCTATGGACTGAGATACACTACCGGGAATGTAAGGCTCCATGGTTATTCTGATGCTGATTGGGCTGGCAGTGTGGTGGATCGTAAAAGCACATCGGGATGTTGCTTCTTTCTACGTTTTGCTTCGATATCTTGAATGAGCAGGAAGCAAAAGTTGGTTTCTTTGAGCACTGTTGAAGCTGAATATATCGCTACTAGTATGGCCTCTTGTGAAGCTGTTTGGTTGAGGAAGCTCTTTAGTGAGCTATTTGGACATGTGCTGGATACCATCGTGATCTATTGCGACAACCAAAGTGGGATTCGTCTTTTAAGAATCCCGTGTTTCATGACTGCGCTAAGCATATTGATATCAGGTACCACTTTATCTGGGATATGGAACAACGGGGAGCAATAAGGCTCCGTCATGTTAGGACTAATGATCAGGTTGCAGATATTCTTACGAAGCCCTAGGGAAGGTAAAATTCTTAACCTTTCATGAACAACTTGGAGTCGTAGAGAGACCCTCTCATGAGGGTCTTGTTTGATTTGGATATCGAGCTCTGGGAGCTCGGGGGCTTGGGGTACTTCTTGGAGCGATGAGTGACCATAGGGTGAGTGGTTCACCTTCCCCTAGTGGTGCGCGATGTACAGGGTGAGTGGTTCACCTTCCCCTGTGATACCCCATGATGGTTGAGATATGCATAGGATGAGTGGTTCACCTTCTCCTATGGCATATGAGCAGGATGAGTGGTTCACCTTCTCCTGCCGATACATCCTACCCATGTAGTCTGGGACTCATGGGAAGTACCTCTCATCTGGCCAATGAGTAGGGAAATGAGGATAGGGACCATAGTACTATTGATGGACGCATTGTGTACTACTGTACTCCCTATGCTAGGATGTTTGATATTGATTTGGGATCAATGGAGACTGACTTCGGGTCAGTGGAGAGTGGTATGATACACTCTCGATTATTGGAGACTGACTTCGGGTCAGTGGAGAATGGTATGACACATTCTCGATCATTTCTTCATTATTTCTTCATGGTTCAGTAGAGCAGAGTAGAGCAGAGTATAACAGGGATGTCAGAGATGGTACAGATTGACAGATGATTTGGCAGGTGGAGTTCTTCCTAGTTGAGAGGGAGTGTTAAATTTGGCAACTAGGGCCAAACTCCACCTTGGACAACTCATATGATGACGCTGATATTTTTATTGGATTCCTCTTTCCGAGAGGTGTAGGATTGATCTAAAGATCATCTCATTCTGACATGTACAAATGGAATTATGAATTTATTTCGTTTATGGACAAATTGTCAAGGTCGGCTAGCAAACTAATGTAGGCTCAGAAGCCCAAAAGACATGTCTTTTCATCCTCAATTGTTGCATATAAATAGAAGGTGCATCTACCTCATTTGGACATCATTCATTCTCACACATATCTCTCTCTCCTCATCTGATTAGGTCGTACAACTTCAGGGCAACCTTCTTCTCCTCCACACGTGCGAAGTTTGACTAGCGTTGACCGGGCAACGTTGACCTTGTTTGACTGCGATTTTTGTGGGATTATTTCTGTTTGGGCAGGCGCATTCTTTGGCACAAAAACCAAGATTTTCTGTACTATTTGACCAACGTTGACCGCATGTTTGACTTTACGTTGATCGAGTTTGATTGATATTTTCAGGACTGTTTTGGGATGATTCAGACTATCCTTGGAGGCCGAGTTGACTGGGTTTGACTGAACTGATTTGGAGGAATATTTCCGCTAAGTTGAGGAACGTTGACTTTTTGGTTAGGGCATACCGTTGACTGTAGTTTGACTGGACAAATTTGACTGTGTTTGGGGGCAACTGAATTTTGTATATTGTAATCTCTCTCTCTCTTTGTTGAACTTTTGAATAATAATAAGACTTGATCAAAAGGTTTCCCCACACTGGGGTTTTTCCTTGGGATTCGCCAAATATTGTGTCCTCTTGTCTTGGCTTGTCTTCAACTTTTTATTTATGTTCTATCTGCATTTACTGTCATGTTAATGTGATTGCTAATCTAGAAATTGATATTGAGCTAATAAAGAAAATTGAAGTAAATTGCTCTTAAGCATATAACATACCATTGTTATCTAAAATTAACAATACCCCTAGGAACATTCATTCACTATAATAGACATGTAACATATGCAAAACCTCACAAAATCACGCTCTTCAATTAGGGAAAAAAACATTGGTTCCATGAGCGAAAATTCCATACGTTATACATGTGACATGAAATAGAGAAATAGACCATAAAAAAACACTTACAAGTATAGCGAATATATCCAATCATCAAAGAGAGACAAAATCGAAGCTCCAAGACCAAGACAAAATTTCCAAATGTCAAAATGCATCAAGATTATCCAATTCATCCTCCAATAGCTATAGCGAAATTCCAGAAGAAATAAAGATCCAAATCCAAGTGATGATGAGAAGAGAATGAACCTCTCATCTATTTATACCATCCTCTAAGGGTTCGAACTTCGATTTGCCTAATGAGGCCTAATGATGCCCCAACTAATAAAATAATGTACAAAATAACATTACTTGGTGACAAGCCCACCAAGATAGCTCCATAACATGAAAATAAGCCTCTCGAGGGCTAAAGTGATAGACACAATATGTCGAAGGGCCATTGAAAGGGCTAGTGGAGTCCAATATCGTGATCACGGGGGTGGCCCCTTGATCTCCAAGCGAGTGACATGTGGTGCTCCCAAGTGGCTGTGGGGGCACAAAACATCCTCATGGGTCTCCAAATGGATCGAACTAGCTTGTATCCCATCTGTAATGGCTAGAAGAATGATGCAAGCCCTCCCTTTGTCTCCCATGGTGAGACATAACCTCATCTGGGCCCTCGATCAACTGCCAAGTGTGTGGTGCAAGAGTGAAGCCAATTGGGCAAGGTGGTCCAGGTGCACCATCATCATCAAATAAGTGGAACACGAGCAAGCGATGGATGGTACTAATAGATCCCATGATGTGGCAATCTGCTCTCTGTTGTAGTGGAGACCCATGGATCTCAACGCTCACCTTACAAATGCCAATATGACCCTATGGAGAGCTTGGACCCCATATGGGGATACCAAACCCAGATGAAGACCTGCCTGTAATCCTATATAAGATCTAATGCATATCACCTTCCAGTACAACAAATCATTAGTGCAATTGAATAAATGATCTTACAAATCATGGAGCCGAGTGGACACTTCATAATGGCACGCCCTTTCGTAATGGGCTTTAGAGTGTACAAGTGTCTCTAAGTTTAAGAAGAAGGTTAACCAAGGACCCTCTTAGGTGGTTTCAACCTCTAAGGGAGTGACAAGTCCATAGTACATCCATCAAGAGGCAGGTGTCATGTGAATAAATGATGGAACAGAGTGGGGCATCAGGGGAAGGCTCCAAGGCACATGCCACAGTACAAGGGTAGCTATGATTAGGGAAGCCTAGACTTGGGTGTATAGATGTAGGGGGGAGCAATCGTGGTACATGAGTTACCCCGACCTTTGTTTTTTCCATTCTTTTTCATATGCCTTTTGCCTTTTTTTGATTTTTTTCCTTTTGTAACTGCTTGGGGCTCTAGGGTATGAGAGCATGATGTGCATG
The DNA here is from genome assembly GCA_031772625.1 of Pinus tabuliformis. NCBI lineage: Eukaryota > Viridiplantae > Streptophyta > Pinopsida > Pinales > Pinaceae > Pinus > Pinus tabuliformis. Next base: position 945,242,589 of record CM062817.1, on the reverse strand, counting down.
ATATAGCAGTGAATATCCCCTTAAGGTTGGTCAGTTCATCGCCCACCAGGGGTTGGGACAATCATGGGTTCCTTAGTGATGTAGGGGGGCTCATATAGGGGCCCTAGGAACCAGGGTGATGGCCATAATGATAGGGGTTAGAGCTCATGTTGGATTTTGCCCACGTGCTAAATTTGTATGTCCCGACCATCTTTTGCATTTTGTGGTACATTTCCTGTTGATAGTGGCCAAATTATGCTTTTTACTTTCTTTTTAGTTGCATCAACCTCCAGGGCATCGTTCCAGGCCCAACCCAGAGTGTGGACAAGGAGAGGGGAGGCTAACACCTTGTGGACCTAATGGACAAATGTGGACCCAAATGGGAAATATATGAAAATGGGTTATAATAAGCGGAGGAGAGTGATGTATATGGTGTCGGGAAGCGAGACCACACAACCAAAATCAAGATTTCCCATGTAGTGGCACTCCTAAAGCTAGTAGCCAATAAAGGAGATCCCATGGGACTAGGATACAAGGTTAATCACCAAGTTGGACAGAGGAGACAAGAGTACAAACCAAGCCCATTCTTTTCGCCGAATCCCCCCACTAATCTATGCCCAAAAGTGTCCATGATAAGTAAACAAAAATACCCAACTACATAATGAAAGCCATACCTTCGGGGTTGGAAGGCCCATCTTCAAACATACGATCATAATAGATGGGCGAGGGAGTACAATGGTTGGTTCAGGTGGCGGAGATGGTGGCACACCGAGCTATTTGGTCGCTGCAAAGGGCTGCCGACTGAGGACCATCTAGGAGAAAATTTTTTCCCTATGGATATCACCCACAGGTGGTGGGTAATAGGCCTTACGTTGTGACTTGTCCATCTCAATGATTTGGTCAATTCTAGATTTTATAGCATCTTGTTGGTTAGGGAGTGCTTTGAGGCATTCTAGTACCAACAACCTCAATTGGATGGGTAATTTTACTTATTCCCCATACACAAGTTGGAAAGGACTATGACTTGTGGAGGCTGTCATAGTGTTGTACAATCAACCCATAAAGCATATTTAATCTTACTATCCCAACTTTTCTAATTTTTATTGATTATCTTCTTAGTAATCATCACGAGGTTCTTTTTACTTGACTTGGTTTGGCTATTTCCTTGAGGATAGTAATGGGAAGAATGCGTTAACATGATGCCATACTTACAACACATGGATGCAAGAGCCCTGGAGTTGAATGCCTTGGCATTGCCAGTCACAATTTTAGCAGGAATCCTAATCTTGTGATAATACAATCTTCAAGGAAGTCAATCACCCCCTGGTCATTTTCCTTCTTACTATGAATGGCCTCAACCCATTTGGTCAAATAATCAGTGGTAGTGAGTATCCATTTGTGACCATTGCTAGAGTTGTCTTTGAATTCTCCTATAAAATCAAGGCCTCATTGTTGGAAAGGAGATTCAACGAGGACACTTTTTAATGGGAGGGAAGGTAGTTGTTCTTTACCTGTGAATCGTTGGTATGACTGACAGGTCCTAACAAACTTCAAGGTATTAGCAAAGATTGTAGGCCAATAATAACCCGCCCTGAGGATTTTGTGTGTAGTAGTTTTAGCGACATAATGACCACCACAAAATCCTGCATGAAACTCTTTAATAATATTTTCATATTCGTCTTTGCTCACACATTGAAGGATAACTCTGTTAGGGCTCATCCAACCTAGCCCATCTTGAGTTAAACAATATTTGGTGGCCTTTAATCTAAGAGCTCTCCTTTTGTGATCTATTAATCCAGGAGGGCTAGACAGACTCTTAAGATAGGATATTACATCAGAATACCATTCATCTTCTTCTAGTTCTATGGCTGTGGCACAAATTTGTTTCCCCTCACCCATTTGGAAAGCTTTGTCAGTTCCTTCGTTTAGCATTACACCAAGGCCTTGGCCTTTCACGATCTTCTTAGGTCGGATTTCTAAGTCATACTCTTGGATTTTAGAGACCCATTTTCCCCTTGATCCGAAAGAATTTGTTGAAAATTGGCAGCTCAGGGATGAATTTCTAAAAATAGAAAGTCTAAAAATAGAATGTCTAAAAATAGAAAGTCTCAAGTATGACTTTCCAAAAATAGTAAATCACCTTGCATCAATTGGTAATCAAGTATTGTTGATGGAAAATCCCTTCTAATCATCAATCAATCCTAATAGTTCAATTTCAACTTAATCATCAATATTATTATTATTATTATTCTTATTATATTATTATATTATTATTAAAAAGAAATTCAAGTCTCTCAATCATGAGACTCAATCATGTCATATGTAACTCCCCTCAATTAATGCATATGTTACTCTCTCTCTCTTAATGGATTCATTCCTCTCTCTCTTTAATGCTCTTATGCACCTCTTACACTCTCTTACACACTTTAATGACTCGTCATAAAAAGATTCCTCTTACACCTCTTTAATGCATAAGTTACACTCTTCTCCTTTATGGCATAAGTTACACTCCTATTTTGGCATATGTAACTCCTCCTCAAGGCATAGGAGTTACTCCCTCATGAATTCAACCTCCTTGCTCTTCCTATATATTTGTGCCTCTCATCCTCACTTGATACACTTGTGCTTGTGAAAGGAGAATTCAAACTTGAGAAAGAGTTGGAGAGTGTAGAGAGAGAGAGAGAGAGAGTCTTGAAGAGCAAGAGCAGATCTTGGAGAGCCAAAGTGATTCAGTGTTTGCATCAGCTACTGCTATCAGAGATATTCTTTAGATTTGGGTGAACTTCTTCATTCTTTCATTGTACTTTGTATCTCTGCTGAACAATTGATTTCTAATAGAAGAAGAATCTTGTTGGGTTTTCCCTTCTGGGTTTTGCCTTGGTCATTGACTTAACTTCTCTGTCTCCCATTGAGTTCTTGGCTGTGTGAAATTTTATCTATTGCATCTACTGGAATTATTCTTCTAACTGAAAATTTAATTATGCAGTTTATTTGCTACTACAAACAAAGAATAGAATCACTACTGCAATTTTCACCATAAAAATACTACAGAAAATAAAATACTGGAAACTGAGAAATTCTAGCACACAATAATTTTGACACACTTATTTTTGGACAATTGTCGCCGGAAAAACCAAACTTGGGAAAACCGGTGCAACAGATGATGGTTTTATTGTTAATCTTCAGCAGCAATTCTGAGTACAATAATTTAGATGCCCAGTTGGCAATCTAATCTGAGGAAAATACTAACAAAAATATCGTGAGAATTTTGTCTCACCCCACAGCTATTTTCTGCCTCCGAAATTGCCTCCATAGCCTATGTGCTAAGCTCCCTGCGTCACCCTCTGCGCAGAGCTTACGTTGGCCCTCTGGAAATCTCGGCCTTCCTGTCTTTGCCTCTTCCAGGAATTGGAAATCTTCATCCTGAAATGTTGTTGCCCTACTCTTCCACCTACTAATCACGCTCTGGCTCTATCTTCTCTGTTGAGCTGCTGCTGTTGAGCAAATCAAATTGCTTGGGCAACTGAGTATCTGTTTGGATGATTTCTCCATCACCACATCGACTTCCTCTTATAATCCACTGTTGGAGCACCAACGAGCAATATTAAAACTTAATCAATGGCTAAGATCATCTCTGGATCGATTCGTGTGAGTTTCTAGATGATTCTCACCTTATCTCAATTAATATTGATTAATTAACCATATTCCCTAAGTTTAGACTTAGGAAATATTTAAAAATCAGTTAATAATCTAATTGAGACACTTCTAGGCAGAATTTCCAAAAACGATTTATGGGTTTTGGAGATCTCATGTATTCTATCCTCTCCACCAAATTTTGTGGCTAGAACACATCCGATGCTACAAAAACTAACACTCCCTCTTAGCGAGGAATGTGTTCTAGTGCTACTGCACACCCTGTAACGACACTCTGTCTCTGCATCATCTCCTATCATGCTGCTGATGTATGGCCATGCTGCCCACCAACCACTGTGCAACTCTAATATACGCTGCATCTATGCTATTGCTGACATTGCCATACTGTTGCCAACATTGCATCTGCACTGCAACCCCCTCTCATCTGTTGCTGCTACAACTGCAACATCTGCAATTGAAAATATCCAAAATAGCCTGTCCCTGCTACTGAAACGAGTTCTCCACCGTACCCATCTGTTCTCTAAAATAGACGAACTTAGCTCTCCCTAGAGCTTTCGTGAGTATATCTGCAACCTGCTCTTCTTTGGGAACATACTATAGCTGGATTGCTCCATGTTGTACACAATCTCTGATGAAGTGACACCGAATATCAATGTGCTTCGACCTGTCATGAAACACTGGATTCTGAGAGAGATTTATGCAACTTTGATTATCACAATAAACACTAGTCGCCTCCATCCTCTGCTTGAACAAGCTTACTAGTAGCTTCCGAAGCCATATAGCTTTGCACGTAGCTGTGCTGGCTGCCATATACTCTGCTTCTGCAGAGCTCAGTGCTACTGACTTCTACTTCTTGCTACACCAAGAAACCATCCTTGATCCAACACTGAAGCAGTACTCGGAGTTACTTTTCCTGTCCACTGAACTGCTTGCCCAATTTGCAACTGTGTACCCACAAATTCTGACATCACCCCCTCGAGTATATCTCAATCCATACTCGACTATGCCGCGAACATACCTCGGAATATGCCTCCCTGCTGCCCAATGTACCCTTTTCGACTCTACCATGAACTGGCTAAGGGTATTGGCTGCGAAGTAGATATGTAGCCTAGTGTTAACCAAATATATGAGAGACCCAATAAGCTATCTATATAAGGTGGGGTCGACATCCTTGTCATCTGATGCATCTATCTTTTTCCAGTTGGTGATCATGGGCGTAGACATGGGTCTGCAATCCTGCATTCTGAACCTCTTCAGAATATCTGTAGCGTATCTTCCTTGCCCAAGGAAGATCTCCCCATCCTTCTGCCACACTTCCAATCCTAGGAAATAGTGCATCAACCCCAAATCCTTCATGTCAAATTTTGCTGCCAAGTTCCTCTTGCAATCCTCTATGAGCCCTGACGATCCTGTCAAAAGAGATCATCCACATACAAAACTAGAATGAGTGGCTCACCCTCTACCATCAAATAGTAAAGGTTGGGATCTGCGTCACTCTTGATGAATCCCATCTGCTGCAAGTAGCTGTCAATCCTACCATACCATGCCCTGGGAGCCTGCTTGAGTCCGTATAGAGATTTCTTCAATCTGCACACATGAGTGTGCCTCTCATGAGTCTCAAAGCCCTCTGGCTGTTCTATGTACACTTCTTCCTCTATCACCCCATTCAAGAAGGTTGTCTTGATGTCCATCTGGTGAATCTGCCATCCCATTTGAGCTGCTAGAGATATAACTGACCGGATAGAAGTGTATTTGGCAATTGGGGCGAAGGTCTCCTCATAATCTATCCCTTCTTTTTGTGCATACCCCTTTGCCACGAACCTAGCCTTGTACTTTTCCACACTGCTGTTTGCCTCATATTTGATCTTATAGATCCATCTAGAACCTACAACTGATCTGTCTTCCAGCCTTGGCACTACCTCCCAAACATCATTCGTCATGATAGAGCTATACTCTTCTACCATGGCATCTACCCACACTTGATGCTGTGCGACCTCCTGAAAGCTGGAAGGTTTTGCAACTTGAGCCACCAATGCTTGGTACTTGTCAGGCTGTCTGCACTGTCTTTTGCTCGTCTTAGGAGTTCCAATAAACTCCTCTGCATCTCTCAATGTCTGATGAACCTCTCTGCTGGCTCGACCACTAGTTGTGGGAGGTTCTGCCAGCTCCTCCTCATCCTATCTTTGTTGCTCCATCTACTGAGAACTCCCCGAATTTCTTACACCTGAGGAAATACTAGTATTGGTCACAATACTTGACCCTTGTGACTGTCCTCCTACCTGTCCCACTGGCTGACCTTGTCGTTGCCCCTGCTGCTGGAATAAAGGAGCTTCTGCTGACTAATTCTGATCACCTGCAGGCATCTCACGAGACCTCTTGAAAGCTCGGTCCTCCATGAAATTCACGTCTTGCCTTACTACAATCTTCCTATTGCTAGGAATGTAGATTCTGTATGCCTTTGAGGTTTCGCTGTACCCAACGAAGAACCCCTTCTCTGCAGTCTGATCCAGTTTGGTCCGTTTATCATCTGGCACATGGCAATAAGCAATGCTGCCAAAAATTCTGAAGTGGCTTACTTCTGGCTTCTTCCCTGTGAAGACTCCTTTTGGCGTTTTCTTCCCCAATGCTCTATGAGGAGTCCTGTTCTGAATGTATACTGCCATGTTACATGCTTCTGCCCATAGAAATCTGGGTAGATCTTGGTCATATAACATAGCCTTTGCAGCTCCAACAATGGTTCTGTTTTTCCGCTCCGCTACACCATTCTGCTGTGGATTATATGGAGCTGTCCATTCTCTCTTGATGCCTTCCTTCGCACAAATTTTTTTGAAGCCATTATCAATATATTATCCATCATTATCTGAGTGAAGCACTTTGATCTTCTTCCTCGTCACATTCTGCACGAGAGCTTTAAACTCCCTGAAACGATTGAAGACTTCATCCTTAGTCTTCAAGAAGTAACACGCCATCAGCTCTGGTGTCACTTCTTGGAAATGCCGCCTTAGCATACTTCCCAAGTACACATCCTCTGCACACATCATTGTGTTCTGTGCCAGGTTCTGGAACCCTTGCTAACGTTTCTTTGAGCATCCTGAGTGCTCCATGGTGTAGATGTCCCATTCTCCTATGCCATAACTCATTCAGCTCCTTCCCACTGCCACTGTCACTGCCTATTACTGCCATTGGAGAATCGATTTATAACCGATACAATCTGTTACTTCGAACTCCAATCTGTCTTACCTTTTTCCAGCTCGGGTGTTTGACATACACTTTCTTCCCTACGAAGTGAATATCATACCCCTTATCTTGTAACTGGGATACTGAAATTAGGTTCATTACCAATCTTGGCACATGCAATACATCTGTAGCGCTGGTGCTTACTCTTGACTTCCTCTGAATATCTATGGTACCTCTCCCTATTGGAGTACATTTCGTTCTGTTTCCCATAGTAATCTGGAAGTCCATCTGCTCCTCTTTGTAGCTAGAGAAATATTCTCTAACCCCTGTCATGTGAGCTGATGCTCCACTGTCTATATACCAGACTCCCTATGAAGTTGATCCTACTAAGCAAGCAATTCATCCTCTAATATGGAAGACAAATTAGAAGTCTCCTGAATGTTACTTCTGTCCATGGCTATGCTGAAGAATTTAGTGTGTTATTCCTCTTTTCCACCCTAACACTGGCTCTGCTCTAGCGAACTGTTGCAAAAACCCTTTGCATCCAGCTAGAGATCTGGTCAACAAGAAAATCTGTGTTGCTCCCTCTGCCCTTGGAATCACTTGTTTTGGAAGAATCAAATTTCCCCCTCCCCCAAGAAAAATCGGACTTTCTCAAGCAATTTGGCCTCTTGGCAAAAAGAATGCGCTGCCCCTTGGGAATTTCGACCTCCTGCCCTCACTGAGCAACGAAATTCCTTCTTTTCGCTTTTGAGCTCTCTGGCTGATCAATTGTGCTTTGATAACATGTGAAATTTTATCTATTGCAACTACTGGAAATTATTCTTCTAACTGAAAATTTAATTATGCAGTTTATTTGCTACGACAAACAAAGAATAAAATCACTACTGCAATTTTCACCATAAAAATACTGCGGAAAATAAAATATTGGAAACTGAGAAATTCTAACACACACAATAATTTTGACACACTTATTTTGGGACAATTGTCCCCAGAAAAACCCAACTTGGGAAAACCGGTGCAACAGATGAGGGTTTTATTGATAATCTTTAGCAACAATTTTGAGTACAATAATTTAGATGCTCAGTTGGCAAGCTAATCCGAGGAAAATATTGACAAAAATATCGTGAGAATTTTCTCTCACCCCACAACTATTTTTTGCCTCCGAAATTGCCTCCTTAGCCTCTGCGCTGAGCTCCCTGCTTCACCCTCTGCACAAAGCTTACACTGGCCCTCTGGAAATCTCAGCCTTCCTGTCTTTGTCTCTTCCAGGAACTGGAAATCTTCCTCCCGAAATGCTGCTGCCCTCCTCTTCCACCTGCTACTCACGCTCTGGCTCTATCTTCTTTGCTGAGCTGCTGCTGTTGAGAAAATCAAACTGCTTGGGCAACTGAGTATCTGCCTGGATGATTTCTCCATCACCACATCGACTTCCTCTTATAATCCACTATTGGAGCACCAACAGGCAATATTAAAACTTAATCAAGGGCTAGGATCATATCTTGATCGATTCATGTGAGTTTCTAGATGATTCTCACCTTATCTCAATTAATATTGATTAATTAACCATATTCCCTAAGTTTATACTTAGGAAATATTAAAAAAACAGTTAATAATCTAATTGAAACACTTCTAGGCGAATTTCCAGAAACGATTTATGGGTTTTGGAGATCTCATGTATTCTAACCTCTCCACCAAATTTCATGGCTAGAACACATCTGATGTTACAAAAACTAACAGGTTGTCTTCCATTGTGCATATGGTTTATGTTCTATCTACGATTACTTAACTTATTTTGCAACATAAAGAAATTTTGGATTTATGTGATTGTAACAGCATAAAACATCATAATTTCAACATGTTATCACAACTTTGGTGAAGACAAACTCAAGAAGACAAGCTCCATTAATAACTCTCCTTCTTCTGAAATATCTCTTGTTGTCCACTCCATTTGCAACTCTCTTTCTGCTGGAATATCTCTTGTTGTCCACTCCACTTCCATCTTTCTTTCTGCTGAAATATATCTTGTTGTCCGCTCCATTTGCAACTCTTTTTTGCTGAAATATCACTTGTTGCCCCTTATTTCTTACTGCTGAAATATTATTTGTTGCTCCTTCCTTGCTGCTGAAATCTTATTTGTTGCTCCTTACTTGCTGCTGAAATAAGAAGATTTTATTTGTTGTCCTATTTGCTATTGAAAGCAGAACCAAAATCAGAGTACTTTCTTGTTTATGCTCTTTCTAGTTCCTCTCCTGCAAATTCTTGTGACAATTGGTTGGTTGATAGTGGTGCTTCAAGGCACTTTACTGGTTATAAAGAAGTTCTCTCAAATCTGGTTGAGAGGGAGATAGATCTGAAAATTATACTACATATCCTATAAAGGGATCTGGTTCTGTTTCTTTTATCTGGATCAAGAAGTTTTGTATGTACCTAGTTTAAAATTAAGGTGTTGCATGTATTTGATAATTATGGTTTTGGTATTTGTTGATGCATGTAAAAGTAAAAAATAATTTTACTTCTGTTTATGCATGTGCAAGAAAGTGTTGCCTTGAAAAAAAGTATAATGCATAGAAGGTTGTGAAAGAATAACTGATAGAAATTTCATAGATAAATTGATTTTGATTCTCTCACATTATATGAGAAAGGACATAATCTTATGAGTTTTGGTAATTTTGATATTAGAGTTTACTTGACAATAGTGGTTGCAGTTAAGGATCACGACTTTTGCAAAAGATGGAATGATAGTTTTCTAAACTAAGCTCTTTTGCAACGATCAAAGATGGATTATATCTAATATCATTGCAGACAATGAAGTCAATATGTATAATTATTATTACATGCCTTCACTATGGGATCAAGATTTGAAGATCTTTATAAAATTAATGGAAGACCTATCCATGCATTGATTCATGATAAGTAATCATCAATATATAAACCGTGGCACTGAAAGTTCACTCATCTTCACTATAAAGCATTACTTCATGTGAAAAAGATGGTTTTTGAAATGCCTGAGATTAGAGTGGATCATGATGGAGTTTGCCAAGTGGTGTTCAAGAAGATGCATTTCTTCTACCAATGACATATGACTGATGGACAATGGTAACTTATAGAGGTTGGATCAAGAGGGAGCTAACATTAAAAAATAAGTATTTTCAAGTCTTATGTTGTTTCTTTGTGTCATTGCTCTTGTTTATATTTATCTTTATAGATCATTGATTATTCTTCTTGCATGAGTATTTGAATGATTCTTTCTCTAACTTCCTGATGAGGATACGATCAAGAAAAAAAACAGATCCTGAAGATCATCAGGGTGTAGAATAGTGCAGGAAGAGTAAAATCCAAGAGGAAGTTGGTGTAAGGATAATGAAAGAGCCACTCTCGCATCTAGAAAAGAAAGAAATACCTGCCTCATCACCTGGTATACTTTCATTATGTTTATTTACTTTGCTATTATTGCTCTTGCTCTTGTTCTGGGATCAACAAGTACATTTGATGAATGTGAGAACCAAGTCCTTTGTATCGAGATTGAGGAAGATGTTGAGCCATCCCATGACTTGAGTGGACATGAAGTGGACAAGAGCTCAAGACTTCTGCAATGAAGCTAGAATCAGGAAAGAGAGCACAGTACTGTATAACCCAGAACAAAATGGTGTGGCTAAGAGAGAATAGAACTATCATGGAAGTAGTCAAAGCTATGTTGCATGATCAGAAACTACCAAAGTTTCTATGGGGAGAAGTTGCTAACACAATTGTCTATGTTCAAAATAGATCTCCTCACTGTGCCCTAAACAACAAGACTCTGGAAGAAGTCTTCTCTGGTGAAAAACCCGAGGTTGGGCACTTGAGGATATTTGGCTTCCTTGTCTACTTCCACGTGCCAAAAGAAAAGAGGAACAAGCTGGAAGCTTCAGGTAAGAAAGGTATGATTGTTGGTTATTGTGAAAATTCTAAAGCTTACAAAATATATGTGCCTGGTAAAAGAACTATAGAGTTTAGTAGAGATATAACATTTGATGAAGATGCAGCTCTTTGAAAAGCCATAGACACTCCTCCTCCTGCTAATGTTGAAAGACAGGATGATGCCTTTGATGCACAAGAAGATCTCGAGCCTAAGCCTGATTTCATTGATGAACCAATGGATCCTTCTCCATGTGCTAGAAAAAGATGATTATGGTTTCGTGACACTTTACAAGATGTTGATAGACATGCTACTCCCTAAGGAACCTTCAGAGAAAGCAAGAAACCATGCCAATTCTAGGGATATGTTGTAGCCATGAGCAACATTATTCAAGTTGAACCATGCACTTTTGAAGAAGCTGTGAAGGCTCAAGTGTGGAAAGATGGAATGAATGAAGAATATGAGTCCATCATTTATAATGATGTATGAGAAGTGGTTCCAAGACCCCCAGGTAAATCTGTTGTGTCTTCTAAATGGTTGTATAAAATTAAACATGGTATTGAAAAATATAAAGTTAGATTTGTGGCTAGAGGGTTCTCTCAGAAAGAGGGAATATATTATAATGAAATCTTTGCACCTGTTGCCCATTATACAACCATCTGATCTATTGTGGCTCTAGCTGTTATATAAGGGTGGTCCCTTCACCAAATGAATGAGAATATTGATTTTCTGCATGGTTTCCTCAAGGAAGAAGTATTTGTGGAGCAACCACAAGGCTTTGAAGTACATGACCGGAAAACTCGTGTGCAGACTGAAGAAAGCCCTCTATGGTTTGAAGCAAGCTCCAAGAGCTTGGTATGCCCACATTGATAGCTTCTTGATGAAGCTTGGTTTTACTAGAAGTAATGTTGATCCAAATCTTTACTTCAAGACAGTCCAAGGTATGCCTTTTGATTTTGGTATATATGTTTATGATTTATTTCTGACTGGTGGCGGACCTCTTATGCTCTAGTGTAATAGGGAGTTAGCTTCAAAATTTGAAATGAAAAATCTTCATTTGATGCACTACTTTCTGGGTCTTGAAGTATGGTAGAGACTTGGTGAAATTTTCCTTTCTCAAGGAAAACATATTGTCAAGCTACTGGAATGATTTGGTATGACATCATATAAGTCCATGAGTTCTCCAATGGAAATGAATTTCAAGAAGCTATGTGGTGCAGTGGTAGGTTCTGATTGGGAAAATCCTTCTGAATAGAGTCCATTGATTGGGGCATTGATGTTCTTAGTGAACACTAGACCAGACATATGTTTTACAGTCAATATTTTGAGGTAATATATGATTAAATCATCTCATGCACACTAGATTATTGCAAAGCATGTGTTGAAGCCTGAGATACCTGCATGGGACTGTCAATCTGGGATTGAAATATATTGCCGGTGATATAAGGCTACATGGATACTCATATGTTGATTGGGTTGGTAACTCTACTGATAGAAGAAACACATCTGGGTGCTGCTTCAGCTTAGGATCTGCCATGATATCTTGGATGAGCAAGAAACAAAAGTTTGTAGCCCTTAACACGACTGAAACTAAGTACATTGTTGCTAGAATGGTTAATTATGAGGCAGTATGGCCGAGGAAACTCTTTGGAGAGATGTTTGAGCATGTTTTGGACATAATAGTAATTTATTGCGACAATAAGAGTGAGATTCATCTTGCAGAAAATCCTGTGTTCCATGACAAGTCCAAGCAGATTGAGATCAAATATCACTATATCCGGGATATGGTGCAGAGAGGCTCCATCATATTGTGACTGATGATTAGATAGCTGACATTCTTACCAAGATTTTACCGAAAGGAAAGTTTCTGGTTTTTAGAGAGCAACTTGGACTTATGGAGGTGACCCTTCCAGGAAGCGGTCATAGCTGATCGAGATCACTGAGTTGCCTTTCCCCCCTTGCAGAGCTCACAAGATTAGGGAATGATGCCGGAAAGCTCCTGAGGATGAGGGACCTCTTGTGTAGTGTGTGCCACATGAGTAGGCCTTAGTATGCATTCGACCCACAGTATGGGATGTGGGAAGAGCCACCTATATGGCGAATAGGTGTAGTGAGACTTGTCTGTGTGACCTGTCTAGGATGCAGGGGTTCCACCACTTGACGTTTAATGAGACTTGGATGTGCGATATCCTTTTCATGTGTTGACAAGTGGATCCCCTAAGTAGTGATGAGCCTTGGATGTGCGAGATCCTTGTCATGTGTTGACAAGTGGATCCCCCCAAGCAAAGATGAGCCTTGGATGTGCGAGATCCTTGTCATGTGTTGACAAGTGGATCCCCCCAAGCAAAGATGAGACTTGGTTGTGCGAGATCCTTGTCATATGTTGGCAAGTGGCAATCCCCCCAAGTGAATATAGGGTGATGGATGAATCTCCCCTATGATGATTCTTCTTCATTAGAGTGAGACATCATTGTTCCAGATGATACAGAGCAGAGATGAACAAAGATGAGCAGAGAAAGCAGAGATCTTTATTGCAGAAATAAATTCCTCCCTAGCTGAGAGGGAGTGTTGAAAATTGGCAGCTCAGGGATGAATTTCTAAAAATAGAAAGTCTAAAAATAGAATAGAAAGTCTAAAAATAGAATTTCTAAAAATAGAAAGTCTAAAAATAGAAAGTTTAAAAATAGAAAGTCTCAAGTATGACTTTCCAAAAATAGTAAATCACCTTGCATCAATTGGTAATCAAGTATTGTTGATGGAAAATCCCTTCTGATCATCAATTAATCCTAATAGTTCAATTTCAACTTAATCATCAATATTAATATTATGATATTATTATTAAAAAGAAATTCAAGTCTCTCAATCATGACAGTCAATTATGTCATATGTAACTCCCCTCAATTAATGCATATGTTTCTCTCTCTCTTAATGGATTCATTCCTCTATCTCTTTAATGCTCTTATGCACCTCTTACACTCTCTTACACACTTTAATGACTTGTCATAAAAAGATTCCTCTTACACCTCTTTAATGCATAAGTTACACTTCTCTCCTAAATGCATAAGTTACACTCCTCCTTTATGGCATAAGATACACTCCTATTTTGGCATATGTAACTCCTCCTCAAGGCATAGGAGTTACTCCCTCATGAATTCGATCTCCTTGCTCTTCCTATATATTTGTGACTCTCATCCTCACTTGATACACTTATTTGTGCTTTTGAAAGGAGAATTCAAACTTGAGAGAGAGAGAGAGAGAGTCTTGAAGAGAAAGAGCAAATCTTGGAGAGCCAAAGTGATTCAGTGTTTGCATCAGCGGCTGCTATCAAAGATATTCTTCAGATTTGGGTGAACTTCTTCATTCTCTCATTGTACTTTGTATCTCTGTTGAACAATTGATTTCTAATAGAAGAAGAATCTGGCTGGGTTTTCCCCTTATGGGTTTTGCCTTGGTCATTGACCTAACTTCTCTCTCTCATCGAGTTCTTGGCTGTCTTCCATTGTGCATATGGTTTATGTTCTATCTACAATTACTTAACTTATTTTGCAACATAAGGAAGTTATGGATTCAAGTGATTGTAACAACATAGGACATCAAAATTTCAACACAATCATTTTGGGTCTGCACATCTTTCACAACTGGGTAAGAAAATATCCTACATATGTTTGGAAATATTTTAGGGACTTGGCGCACAAACCTTCTTTTCAGTCAGAGTGTATCTAACTTTCGCATCCTTCAGGGATTTGCTCAGGAATGCTATCATCTTCTCATTCCCTTCATCATCCTTTTGCATTAATACCCCGACAATTGTATCTTCAGAGGAAAATGAGTAAATAATAAAATATTTGGAATAATCAGGGCTTACCAAGACAGGGGCTGACACTATTCTTTGCTTAATTTCTTCAAAATATTTAGCCCTCTTTTCATCCCAAGTATATGGAACATCTTTCTTCAACAAGTCATTCATGGGTTTAACTATTTCAACCAAGTTCGGGATGAACCTTCTTATGAAGTTGATTTTGCCAAAGAATGACCTCAAGGCCTTTTTGTCCTTAGGAGGAGCAATATTCTTTCAAGATCAATACTAATTCCCTCCTTAGAGACAATATGTCCTAACAACTTACCTTGATCAACTCCAAAGATTGACTTTTTGGGGTTCAATGATATGTTATACTTTCTACACCTCTCGAACACCTTCCTTAAGTGTTTGCAATGGTCATGCCTCTCCTTAGAAGCGACTATTAAGTCATCTCGATATATTTCCGTAATCTTACCAATAAGGTCACAAAATGCAAAATCCATTGCTCTTTGAAAGGTGCACCCAACATTTAACAATCCAAATGACATCCTAAGATATTTGTAGGTTCCCCAAGGGGTTGTGAAAGCAATACTCATTTAATCCTCTTCTTTCACTGCCACTTGATTATATCCCGAAAATCCATCAAGCTTAGACATAATTTTAGACCTAGTGATTCGTTGCAAGAGGTTTTCCATGTTCAGTAAGGGGTAATTATCTTTGAGGCACACTCGGTTTACATCCTTGAAGTCCACACACATCCTAATGTTTCTGGTCTTTTTCCGAGTGACCACAGGGTTGGATACCCATGAAGAATGTCATATTGGGGCAATGGTTCCGGCGTTCAACATCTTTTGAAGCTCCTCTTTGACCAACGGGGCCAAAGTTGGGTTTATATTTCTTAATTTTTCTCTCACAGGCTTAGCCACTTCTTTGAGAGGAATAGTGTTCTGGATAACTTTGGCGCTATATGCTTTCAGTTCTTGATATGACCAAGCAAATACATATTTGAATTCTCTCAAAAGCTTTTCGAACTCAATCCTTTCATCTTTTGATAGCCTTTTCCCTATCTTGACCATTTGGGGAGAGGATTCAGAGTTTAGGTTGATTTCTATAATATTAGGTGATTATTCTACTTTCTCCTCAACTTTGCTCCTATTATTTCAGTCAAATGCCTTCTACATAGATATTTCTTTTTCTACATTTTTAGGGTCATCTTGATCAGGGGCATTGTTTTGGAGAAAAATGTTGATTTTTAATGTACCTTGGACAAGTGGTTTCCCATGGGTTAGTCTCCACCTAGGGAAAAGTGTCCAAAATAATTCTTTTCCTGAGTGTGACTTTATAAAGTGAAAGTGACTTTATAAGTGGTAAAGTCAATGTTAAATTATAAAATGAAAAGTGACTTTAGACATAAAGTATAATGTGGGTACTTTATTTAATGGGTGAGTTAAAAAATAGAAAGTGAGAATTAAATGCACATTTATTCTCATCTCTTGATCTAAATGAATCTGAGCCATTAGATCTTAGGGTTGCCCAAAAGTCATTTAGGGAAACAAAAGGGGGAAAAGAAAAGAGAGACTGCATTCATTCTTCATGAGCAGATTGGAGAAAGGAGGCTGAGAGCTGGAGAAAAGTTCTGAAGGAGAAATTTGTTGCAGCAAGCTAAAGGAGTGATTTCTAGGCAAAGTTGGGCATGAAAATCAAGGCATAGAGGACAACGGAAGGTACAGTACGAACATCATTTAATGCTGTGAGCTGCACACCGTTCGAGAGAAGTTTTTGAGATTTTTTTTTGAAAAAAAATCCATACAGTGGTACGGAAATCCATACAATACAGTGTATTTGTACAATACATATTTTCAGCTTCAAGTGGGCATGAAAATCAAGGCAAAGTGGGCACGATTTTCAAGGAGTTTTGGGCTGAAGAGATAAGTTGTATTTTGTTGTTTTGTTTTGTCTGCAAATGTATTTTTCCTGAACTTGAAAAATAAATAAATTTGAAGAGCTCTCTAACAGGTTTTCCCCGGAGAAGATTGAAGAGGTTTTGCCTGGGTCTAAGTTGACCAAAAATGTGTGTGTATTCTTATGTGTGTCGCTGGTCTGTTTATGTCCATATTTATTTTCAGCACGTGTTGTGTTAATTTTAGGTATGTTCTATGCTTAGAGCAATTTATTTCAATTTTCATAGTTAGCTCAATATCTTTTCTAGATTAGCAATCACATCAGCATTAAAGCAAACTGCAGATAGAACATAAACATAAATTGCAGAAGACAAGCCAAGACAAGAGGACACAAGATGTGGCGTTAGCCAGGGACAAACCCCAATGTGGGGAACCCTTGATCAATTCTTCTTTTATGTTCTTCATTAGTTCAACAGAGAGAGAGAGATAGTACATTTACAACAGAAGTCAACACTTTGACTTTTCTAGATAAGAGCAAAGATCATCTCTAGGAAGATGATGCATGCGATCAATTGAAGACATGCTGCTTCAACTGATTCTCCAAGGTCACTGCTTCACCTCTATTGTGTTGCATCTCGTCATCATGCTGCACCACGCTGCACCCATCATCACAATGCTGGACCTCATGACTACTGCACCTTATGCGGCACTGCTGCTTGCAGCACCATGCTTGCCACTGCTATCCATGCTGTCCATGATAGCCATGTTGTCCATGCTTGCTGTTGTACCATGCTTGCCGCTGTACCATGTGCCTTCTGCCATGTCACAGCTGCTGTCTCACTTTGACTTGCCATACCTTGCAGCTGTCCCATATGTCTTGGCATACCTGGCTGCTGTCCATGTGTCTTAGCAGCACCGTGTCACCTTGTTGTCCCATGCATGTTGGCAACACTATGTCACCTTGCTGTCCCATGCATGTTAGCAACATTATGTCCTTTCTGTCCCATGCATGTTAGCAGCATTATGTCACCTTGCTGTCCCATGTATGTTAGGAACACTATGTCCTTTGCTTTCCTATTAGTACCGTTGTCCCAACATAGTTGCTATACCTTGCTGCTGTCCTATGTGACTTTGCAGCACTATGTAGCCTACTGTCCATGCATCTTGCCAACACCATGTAGCCCAACTATATATTTACTTTGCTGCACTAGTTTGCATGATGCAGGAACATCTGACCACCCTTAATCAAAATTTAAACTCAGAGCTGTGGAAAGGGCAAACGTGGACACTCATGGTAAATCGCAGCAAATTTGGTTAAACTAGGGTTAATTTGATGGAATTGGTAAGTCTCTAGAAGACTTGATTAATGTAATTATCTTCCATGTATGCGTATAGAGAGATTTAGGGGTTTGATTGAACGATTTTAGGAGAAGATCATGGATGTAGAATGATCCATGATTTTGTAGTTATTTCTATAAATTGTGTAATTGCATGTTGTAATGAGGGAGAGAGAGGATACAATGTAGTCGAAGGAGAAATTTGTAACTAAGGCCGAGAGGCTTTAGTCTGTAATCAATTCTGTGTATAATAGAAATATGTGTGTTATGTGGATTTTCTTGTATCTGCGTATTATTGACCTATAGTTTAGATGTATGCGAGAACAAAGTTAAATCTGTGTTACAGGTTTATTGATCGACCATTGATCACTATAAGGATTGATGGCGATCCAATGATAATATGAGAATGTGTTGTATGGAGTGATGTGAGTGTAAAGGGCGAGGTTCTATGAACTTCGTTTTAAATAGAGTATGGTAGATAACTCTGTGTATAACGTAATTCTATAAAACAGCGAACAAGATGAAGTCAACGGAGGAGCCGATGGAGTAACGCAGCGGAACTGTCAGATCGTCCAGATCGATGGATACGATCGAAGTACAGAGGAATCCGGAGGAGCCATCATAGCCGTCCAATGGGAGGAGATCTACAGTCGTCGTGTGGTGAAGATGCATGGGCGTTAAAAAGAATGGAAAGCAGTTTTCATAGGCGAAAAGTTGTTTCTCGCGCGGCCTCAAAGCCGTAAGCAGTGTTTCAATTCCGGACTTGAGAAAGTTATAAACCATAACTTAATCCAGTTGAAGTCTGGAGATGATCGGACCGTCCGTTTAAAGGCGATCGGACGCATATCGCGTCGGAATAAGCACGAGACTTAATTCCAAAAATGGACACGATGAGGTTTTATGTAACAGGCTTAAACCCTCGTTGGGTCCCGACCATCCAGACTATTCGTCGCGGGATTGATCGGACGGTAATTGCACGCGAACATGCGCGCAGGTTAACATTTTTTGCGGACCCGATAGGTTATCAAAGAGGGTTAAGTTTATTTGAGTTCCGGTCTTATGCGTCCAAAGTGGGACCGACGTTTGTTAGTCGGGTTTCTTTGTAATTTCGCTGTTGGTTGTGATTTCGCGGATTATGGGTTTAATGCGAAGGCCGCCTAATAATAAAGCTTCCGATATATATACGTGGGCCCATAACCCACAGGTTCACGTACTAATTATGTAAAGTGATAACTTTGCTGTGTTCAAGCGGTTGAGTTGTCATCATTGCAGCACCATGTAACCTTGCTGCCATGTGTTGTTTCACCACGCTGCACTACTACACTGCATCACTGGATAGGGCATCACCCTACAACCCTTATCTTCCATACAAATCAGCAAGGCAACCTTCTAAAGACTGCGGTTCTCCAAGGGGATAACCCTCCATACCTACGCTATTTCTTTAGGCCTTGTTTGACTGTAGTTAAGGCCACACTGTCCCTTCAGCTCCTTCATATTGCGACTAAGGTCATGCTGTCCCTTCAGCCCCTTTACATTGTCTAGGGCAGCCTCCACGCTGTTCCTTTGACCCCTTATATTGCGGCTATGACTCTGCTGTCCACATAGCTGTTCCTCGGCCTAATCTGCCCAACATTATGCACTTGGAACAACCCTTACTTACCATGCTGTCACCTACAACAAACCCTCACTGTGGCCCATAAACTTGATTGCGTTAGGGCTGAATTAGATCAGCATTTAGGGTTGGATTAGACCAGCGTTTAGGGCAGCCTTTAGGTCTACGTCTGGGCTACCTTCCGTCTGCGTCTAGGGTTGCCTTCCATCTGCGTCTTGGGCAACCTCTTTTCCTCCAACGTCTAGGGCTTCCACTCCTAGATTTCTCTTCCACTAAAACCCAAGACAAGTGGAGAGAGAAATCAAGATAGAAGCGTGTGTAAGAAATGACTCTCAAGTGATCTCCTTTTATACTAAAACGTTGAGCACATGTGGGGTTTATTTGGTTGCTGGCCGACCTTGACGAATTGTCTTATAACACAAATAAATTCATAACTCCATGAATACTAATCGGAATCGGATGATCTTTAGATCAATCCTAAACCTCTCAATGAGAGGGATCCAAGAAAAATATCAGCTACCATAAATAAGATGACCCACATGGAGTTTGGCCCTAGTTGCCAATTTTAACATGTTGACAGTCCCATGTGTTTTAATTTGAAAATTTCATTTCTAGAATTCTATATGTTGAATGTATGTTTATGGGAAAGGGCATTTAACTGAATGGGAGTGATAAGGTGAAATTAAAACTGGGTTGGGATTGTAGGAAATTTTTTAGTCATCAAATTTCAACAAAAACCACCATTTCTTTGTCATCCTCAACAACAGTCCAATGTTCTTGATTATCGGTATTGTGGGCCTAAAGATGACTTCCATTGTAAAACTGCCTAATTGAGTGATCTCATCATTAGGGGATTGTAACGTGGATGCAACTATCGCTAGGGAGCCAACCATGCAATTTTCCTCTCTTGGGACAACTTCAATGCCAAATGTTTTGAATCCTTCTATTGTGTGTAATATGTCGTTTTTGTACCTCTCGAGTTTCTCATTTTTGGCATTGAAAGATCCCTTGACCTGGGATACAATCAGGTTAGGGTCCCCTATGACTTTCAAATGTTGGATTCCTTTTCTCGGGGCTATGTCTAGACCCAAAGCTAAGGCTTCATACTAGGCCACATTGTTTGAACAATCGAATTCTAACCTATAGGAAAACAAAATGCGTGCCTTGGAGGGTGATATCAAAACTATTCCTACACCTGAACCTGACTTGGAGCATGCTCCATCAAAATACATGGTCCATACTCCCTCGGTTTTGGTTCAGGGACAAAAGCCTTTTAAGATATCCTCCATTCTCCACATCCACAATCTCCTTCTAGGTCTGCATTAATAGTTACAGAAAGGCATTTTATTAAAGGTCAAGTGGATGGATTTTTGTATATAATGGCATATTAATTCTCTTCCATGGGAATTCTAATGTGGGACATATCCATTTGGATGGTCCCCCAATCGAGGATGCCATTTCCTAGACAACAACATTCTCCAGGTGTTAGGGATGTCAACGATGACCCTGTCCATAGTGATTTTCTTCTCAGGGTGCTCATCTAAGTTGATAGATAGATTTTCTATAATTCCATACACCTCGATTCCTTTAGAATTGATCCGATAGAAATTCTTGTACTTTCTTGAGATATTGAAGTCCAACTGCTTAATGATTTTTAATGGCATTATGTTAGTCGCTGATCCAGAATCAAGCAGACAATCATGAAGGAGGCAACCATTTATCTCTAGAGTTATAAAGAATGGAAGATGTCTTTCGTCAAACTTTCTAGTGTACAAAACAATTGGTGGATCAATGCTGACTTCCTCCTGGATTTCATGTGAGGGTGTTTCCTTTTCAACTTGTTCCTCCTCTATCTTATTGACTTGGGATATCATAGTATTATAATTTTGTAACACAACATGCATTAGGTTTTCAAAACATTTTTCTAGATCCTTGAGAAAATCATCATTGTTAGGCGTTTGAATTCTCTCATTAGCTGTTGAACTCTAATGTATCTCCAACACCTATTTAAACTGATATGCACTATTTTCTATTCATTCTGCTTCAATTGGTCCTCAAGGATGGGAGGAGTGTCCACTCGAAATGTTGAACACAATCCTCGTACCATGCACACAATAATAACCTCTAGAAACAATACTACTACTATTTCGAAATCTACATGCTCTTAAGCTTGAAGAGCTTCATCTTGGGCATGAAAAACAACCGTAGGTTTCTTGTCCCTTGTTAGGTATGCAATTTCTCCAACTAATGCCTAGAGGTAAGTTGAAAGGATTAGCTCATTAGGGGGCTTCAATTTCTCAAGTATCAAGTTAACTGTGCTATTGAACTTTTGGTTGAAGTTTTGAACTCCCTAATAGTTTCAATGTCATCTTTTTGCACTAGGAGGAAGTCCTTGTATAGCCCAACAATGCTTTGTTCTTTTATCCACCTAAAGAAGAAAGCCTTGACGAAGTCATTCCATGAGCCAATGGATTTCTTGGAAAGGGTCATGAACCACTTTTGAGCATAGTCCTTTAGTGATAAGGCAAATAAAATCATGAACACATCTTCCTTTTTTTTAATGAGGTTAGCAAAGCAAGCCTTTTCAAACTCATCAATATGCTTCTTAGTTTCTTCAGACTTTGCACCATAGAATAGGGGTATCCATTCATGATTTGTGGCCAAAGGGTGGGGCGACCCTAAGATATTCTCATAATTCAAAGGGCTCATGGAATATTGAATCCAAGGTCTAACCCTCATCCTCATACATACTTTATCCATAAAAAGAGTATCGAGAGACTTATCATTCCTTCGGTGATATGTTAAGAGGGTTTGAGTAGCTACATCCTTGGTTAGAATTTGTTGGAGTCACCATAAGAGAATCTAGAGCATTATTATAAATAGTCTCTTCAAAGAAGGTGAAGCTTAATCTTCAAATCACAAGGAGGTTGACTCAAATCCTCTCCCGCAACGACGCTAGAAATGTTGCCCCAAAATCTAGTAGGTCTTATTAGGGTAGCTCGCAAGACAAGAGATAGACCAAGGGACAACAATATGAGGTGTGGCCCACTATCACCACAACGACTGCGTCCAACTCTTTAGTGGAATTTCACAAGGGAGTCTTCCTTATGTGAGGTCATTGAAAGGATCTATTAAGTACTAGGGATAAGGTGACAAAATAGGCTTAAGGACAACTCTACCTAAAAATAAGGTTCAACTAGCACAATAAGGCAATTCACATCTTAAAACCTAATTAGGGCACAACGTGATCTAGGGCTTGAGAATTGACAGGGTAAATAGGTCAACCTAGGATCATAAAGCCAATAAAAGGCTTCCAACTAATGTGTACCTTTAATTTATGGAAGAAGAAGCCTTCAATAAGCCCCAAGTTGAAGGCTAGGGAAAACTAGGGTTTTTCTAGGGCAAAATCTACTTAGGGCAAGGGACCATTTCCCCTAAAATAGAGAAATTAGCCATGGGAATGAATTGATTTTGAGGCAAACTACCAAGGAACGTTTGAAACGCTAATTGAGAAAGGTTCCCTAGTCCTAGCTAGGGGCTTACCTTAAGAGGTCGAAAATCAGGTTTAAGAGGAGAAAGGTGAAATTTAAGATGAGTTTTAAGATGATCAACCATGCAACAAAAGGTCAATGCCTTGACCTTGGGTGGTGGAGTCTAAGGGATGGTTAAAGATGACTAAACCTTGGGAAAAGAGTAAGGGAATATGAAACCCTAGGTTTCAAACCAATGTTGCACACATCGCGATCGGGATTTAATCGGCGCCGGGAAAAAATCGGAAAAATCGTTAAAATCGGGAAAAAATCGGGAAAAAATCGGAAAAAATCGTTTGGCACAAAAATATTCATTTTTTTTCATTTTTTTTCAATTTTTTTAATATCTAAACCATCTACAACATAAAATAAATACATTGACACATAAATATGATAAAAAAACTAATATATAAGATGTTCAATATCATTTCTAGCGCTAAAATCACACATAACATTGAATCATGTCCTGAATAGTAAGTCCTGAGTCCCAAGTCCAACTCAGCCTCAAAATATCAACAAAAAATATGATAATGTATCTCATCATGTCATAATGTCATATACAATAAAATGAAAGTCTAATCCTATTGATTTCCTCTGCCCCTCTTGCGAGAATATGGCACAGCTTTCTCTTTCCCTCTAGATGTAGAAGCTGGTGCCTGTGGTGGTGGAAATGGCAGTGGAGTCTGACGTGCTCTAGAAGCTGAAGAACTAGTAGTAGCAGCTACAAGAGGCTGAGGTGGACGGAGACCACGTCCTCTACTGGTGGTAGTGGTAGCCCGGGTAGCCCGGGTAGGCGGTGTCACCTCCTCCTCCTGCTCCTCCAACTCCTCCTCCTCCTGCTCCTGCTCTTGCTCCTGCTCCTCCTCCTCCTCCTCCTCCCCCTCCTCCTCCCCCTCATCCTGCACTAACCAATCCTCAGTGGGATCCATGAGAGGCCTCTCGGTCTCAACCCTCCATTCAGCAGTGGTGTCAATCCCATCCAATGAGATGGCTTCCGTATCAGGTGTCTTCTCTAGTTGTTTCACCCACAATCGAAGATTGTAGTAGACATAGACCATGTCATTAAGTCTATGGGACTCCAACCTGTACAAAGTTCATGAAATAATAAATTAATAATTAATATTATAAAAAAAATATTGTTTAAAACTTTAATGAATTCAAAAATTTATTTGGAAATTTGCAATATTTTAAATGTTTAAGTGTTAACCTATTGCGCTTCTTGTTGTGTATTTTTTCAAATACACTCCAATTGCGCTCACATCCCGAGGAGCTGCATGTTTGGCTGAGGATGCGCACGGCAAGATTTTGCAAAAGGGGTACTCTGCCACCATACATCTTCCACCATGCGTCTACAACAAAATTACAAAGAAAATTTTAAATAAACATAAGAAAAAAATGGAATTTGAAGAAACAATGAAATTTGAAACAAAGTTACAAAGTACATACTACAAACTAAAAAATACCTGGGATTTTAACCGTCCTATCATTGATAGCCATCTCAAAGCCAAATGTGCCACCTGACAACTTATATTGCTCAATTTGTCTAGAGACCTCCATACGTTCTTCTGGAGTTTTCACCATCTTCTGGACACAGGTTAATAATCCTTCCACGACCTCAACATCAAAATTAAACCCACATGCATAAGAAAATGCAGGGTTCAGGAAAAGGCCAGCAGCATGAATGGGACGATGGAGTGTGTTGTTCCATCGCTCATCAATGACCTTCCATAGAAGGAGTTGTCTCTGGAACCCATCATCTCCCTTGTCATCATAGTAGGACCGAATGGCTTCTTTGGCCCTATCCATGGCTTCATACAAATAGCCCATTGCGGGCTTCTCACCATCTACCAACCGAAGAACCTTTACCAAAGGTTCTGTGACAGCGCACACCTCTTGCACTCCCGCCCAGAAGTCTTCTTGGTATGAAACAAGTCTGCAGACGGCCTCTCCTTCTGGTTTGCGGCTCATTGGCGAAGAACGCCACTCCTCTGAAACAAACATTCTCTTCAAATCCCACATAGAATTCAAGAGGGATTGAAGAGATATGAAACTCGTCGCAAACCGTGTAATGGCGGGGCGCACCAACTCTTTGTTGTTGGTGCATTTTCTCATCAAGCTAAGCACAGATGTGTGATTGTAAATAAATTTTGTGATGGTTTTTGATGAGTCAACAGCCTCTTTGACAAAGGGAATTTTCCCTATGTCCTCTAACATCAAATCAATACAATGGGCAGCACAAGGTGTCCAAAATAAAGTAGGATGCCTGTCCATAAGCAATCTACCAGCAGCAACATAATTTGCAGCGTTGTCCGTTATGACTTGGACAACATTTTCTGCACCCACCTCCAAAATAAACACATCCAGCAAATCACATAAATTTTTTGCATCTTTGATTTGATGAGTTGCATCAACAGATTTGATAAACATAGTCCCCAAGGGACAACTAACCAAGAAGTTTATAAGGGTTCTCCCCTTTTGGTCAGTCCAACCATCTGACATAACAGTGCATCCTGTTTGTGCCCATGATGCCCTAAAATCCTCCAATCTTTGGGTGCAGTCACGCTTTTCATCTTGAAGAAGCCGGCCTCTGAAATCATGAAGAGAAGGGAGTTTGTACCCCGGGCCAACACTGGCAACAGCATCAAGAGTAGGTTGGAAAAATGGATTATTCCTTATAATGCTGAAAGGAATATCACTCCAGAGGAGAAATTTTGTCATCAACTTGTCAGCTTTTTCTTTTTCAGTTCTTTTCATCATTGAACCGATAGTTGGTTGTGAACCAGGTGTGGTTCGAGGAACAAAATATGATGATGCAGCAAACGGATTGACTGACGCTGCAGTAGAACCTGTGCCACTTGGCCCACTTCCTTCAACTGACCTTCTTAGTTGCCTTTTGAGTTCTTCTTTGGCGTCTCTAGTGTGCTCTAATTCTCCCAATGCTCTCATGGCTTTTTGGATAATTTCAGCATTTGTCTTTAGACAGGGCCCCACATCACGTCCAGGGATTTGTGCAAGGTGGAACTTCAACCTGTACACCCCCCCGAATATTTCCTTTCCACACAACTTGCAAATCAAGTTTTGTCTATCATTCGGAGTTTTAGGGTCACCATATTCCCAGAAAGGATCCAATTTCCTTGGCATGTTTGTTTTTGAATTTTGAATTTGCAAACCTATGGAAAAATAAGGATTAGGAAATAGGAATTTAGGATTACATAAATGATAATAGTAAATAGTAAATACAAATTACAATTTAGCATTTGCAAAATTACAAGCTAATTATTTCCAAAATCCCAATTTCTAAACCCAAAAAACAATGAAAAATAAAAAAAAATAAACAATGTTTAAAGAAAATGAGAAAATAAAAAACAAAAATTGGTTCTCATAGTCATAACAAATAACCCATCCCAAATCAATGAAAAATTTCCAAAAATTCTTTAAAAACAATGAAAAACAAAGTTTTTAGAGAACCAAAACAAAAAAAAATTAATCTACATACCTGGTTTATGGACAAATTCGCGATCTTGGCTTGGATTCCTCCTAAAATCGGCTCCCACAAGCGACGGCAACCCTCTCCCTCCCTTCTTCTCCTTCTCCTCCTTCTCCTCCGCGGCGGACTGCTGAATGAATAAAATAAAAATCGAATTTCCATATAAAACGCCCGCTGCCCCCGTGCCCGGCGATTTTTTCCTTAAAAATCGCGATTTTTTCGAAAAAATCGCGATTTTTTAAAAAATCGCGATTTTTTCGATAAAAATCGTTAAAAAAAATTTCCGCCGATTTTTTGGATAAAAATCGCGATTCGAATCGTCATTTTGAAAAAATCGCGATTTTCCGATTTTATCGCGATTAAATCGCGATGTGTGCAACACTGTTTCAAACCCTAGCTATCAGTTTTGTGAGGGAGCAAAGTCAATGGGGAGAGCTAGTTGAAAGGTTCACCTATGGGATTGTCATTCACATTCTATAGGTGGGTAATGCATGCAATACTATCATCAAGAGTTCATAGAATAATTTCCAACCATAAATTTTCTCATAAAAACCCTAGATAATCAACCATTCCATATAGTAGCCACAAAATACAAATATTTATCAAATACAAGGTACACTTACAAAGTAGAATGCATGAACAAGTCCTTTATTGCTCCAAAATGACATCTCCAAATCCAAAGAATAACTTCATTAGCGAAAATCCACCACAGATCACATCTCCACAAGATACAAGAACACAATTTAGCGAGGCTGAATTCTCTAAGAGGGCTGAAATAGTCACAATTGATGATGATTAAATGAAAAGAACCTATCCTCTATTTATATGAGGATTAGGTTACCTAATTATGTCTTACAAAGCCCCTAAAACAAGTTTGGTTGCTAATTGACCTTGTGTTACAAGCCAATCCATTAGCTAACATTAAATTATGCCTAATTTGCTCACACGTGTGAGCCAAAGCCTCTAAAATGCTGACATCATCCATCATAAATGATTCAAATGCCATTTCCAAGGGTGATGAGGTGTCAAAGAATGTGTAGATGCCTGGATCATTAAAGATTTGGGGCCACCTCAATAGGCTCCTGTAGGGTTCCAAGATCCAGTTGGGGTGCCATCAGGTGGTCTCCATGGGTAACCAACTGCTAAATGAGGCTTCCTTTTCTCCAATGTTAGGGCTTCCTCTGGTGCATCAAGCCCTTCTTAGTTTCTCAAGGTGAGACCATCCTCATCGGGGCTCTTAATCTACTCCTGCCCATCATGTTGTATCAAGGCCAGCTTGGGGCCATACTGGGTCCAATGGTGTCATCCTAAAGAATCCTCAAAACCAAGTCAAAGGTGACCAACGTCTTGGGCCCTGAAGGTGCTCTAGGACATGTGTCATTTGCTAGTGTTGCTAGGAGGCTTTAGCCACTCAACGTTGCACCTACATAGGCCAATGTACTTCTCTGGAAGGCATGGGTACCTGTGGAGTGGGTGTCCAAAGCCTGGGCTACCGAATCACCTTACAAGAACAACTTGGATTCTAGCAAAAGAAACCATTCATTAGAGACTAAAACCAATAATGCATCTAAGTGAGACAAACTTTAGTGTCAAGGGCAATTTAATACTTAAAACAAAGATCCCCTTTCAAAATCAAGAACAAGATCTTGCTAAGGTGTTTTCTCGCTAGGTAGGGGTGGCTAATGGTCAACCCTATTAGGTGCTTCTAACCCCTAAGGGAAAGCAACAGTTCCCTGGCGACCCTTCAATTGATAGGTGTTAGTGGAAAATAATGTGGTAATGGAGGGGGAGAAGACTTCATGGTCAAGTGCCATGGTCAAAGGGACCAGTTGATGGGGGTGTCCACATCTTGAATGTATAGATGTGAGGAGGGAGCATTCGTGGATGCATGAGATACCAGCTCCGCCTTGATTTTTCCACCCCTCTTGTGTGCCTTTTACTTTTTCTTAATTATTCCTTGTAGTAACACTTATAGCTCAAGGGTTAAAGCTTGCTTTGTATGATG
The DNA here is from genome assembly GCA_031772625.1 of Pinus tabuliformis. Lineage (NCBI taxonomy): Eukaryota > Viridiplantae > Streptophyta > Pinopsida > Pinales > Pinaceae > Pinus > Pinus tabuliformis. The sequence goes on along the minus strand of CM062817.1, from coordinate 945,214,210 downwards.
TAGCAATTTTATTACCCCTTCAAGATGAGTTGTTTTATCTCTCATCGAGATTGGGACATGCAAGGGTTCCTTTTTGATGTAATAGAACATCATGTGCTCAGGAACGTGACAATGACTATATGAGGGAGGTAGAGTTCATGCTAGGCTTTTGCCCATGTGCTAATTCTTATGACCCAACCATCTTTTGCATTTTGATTTTTCTTTCTTTTTGTTGTGGCCATGATATGATTTTTCATTTTCTTTTAGTTGCGTCAACCTCCCAGGGCTAGTTTTCTGGCCCTACTCACGATGTGTGAACATATGAGTGCCAAATCCCTAAGAACCAATGACAAGTTGTACCTGAAGAATGGAGGTGAGATATAGGGCTTGTAATGTGGCATGGAAGGTGTTAAGTATGATATAGGGAAGATGGAACACGCTATCTCAATCATGGCTTTCCAGGTTGTGCCTCTCCTCTAACCCAAAGGGCCTTAAGGGAGGTCCCATTGGACTAGGATCAAAGATTAACCTCCCTGGTAAGGTGAGAGAACAAGATTATGGTCAAGGTCTATCAATCTTCCAGATCACCCCATTATCCATACTAAATGCCCAAAACAAAGTATAAGCACTCGTTTGCAAAATGATCAAAGTACCTTTTGAATAGTTTCTCACCTTCATCCAAGTGAAAATGTCGGATGGGTGAGAGGCACATGGCTAATGCAAGTGGTAGAGGCACATGGCATATCATCTTCTAATGGTGGCTAGTAGGGGATACGGGCTATCTAGCACGGATTGAATGACTATCAAATGTAGGAGAAAATTTTCCTTCTACAGGGTTACCCATTTTGGTGGGTAAAGTAACAAAACACATAAAATAACAAAACACAAAATACACAAATAACCTTTTTTAATATGATTAAACTCTGAGCGCATTTTTTTTTTTTACATACACCAAGATCTTGGACCAATGAGCCCATAACCAGACCCCACGTTTCATATTTCTTGGTGGGCATGTATATCCATGCCAGACCAAGTATCCCAACTCGTATACAAGTCTACCCACATGCGATTTACAGAAAGTTAGGGCTCCCACCCGCTTCGTGCAACACTAGCACACACAAAAGATCCAATCTTCCCACCCTGATCTGAGCTATCTCAAGTAAAGGATAAACCCCATGGCCATCCAACATTAGGCCTACGACTGTGCAACATATCCTAGCGAAATGAAGCAATTTGGGTTGTTGTTCATCATCTCGTGCAGAGGATACACATGAATCTAGTCTTGGATCCGCCACATTGGAACCCATTCTCGAGGTCGAACAACAAAATAGACTCTCACACATGGAACTGTGGCTGGAATTGTGATTGTTGCGCTGAAGCATGGTTCTGAAATTTGGGAATGCAGTTTTTGAGGCCAGTTTGACCATGGATCCGCACGATGCACAATTTTGGCGTTCAAGCCGTGAGTGGGGGGGGGGGTTCTTGTAATAGTGGTCCCATCTCATGCCTCTTTAGATGTTATATTTGATACAATTTTTGTGTTTGATCTATTTAGGATATAGCCAACATGTTCATACTGCTTCATCTCATAATTGTTGAGGCATATTCTTAATCATAAGCATGCATCTTTACATCTGGAGTTTTGAACCAAGGTTTATTTTTGCCTTTCAGCAACCCCATTTTGTTGAGGTGTGTACTTCCTAGTGGCTTCCTATTGATGCTATTTTCGTAGTAGAATTGTTGGAAATCATTATTGACATCTCTTGTCTCATACCCTGTCTTTAGTGTCTTGATTGTCTCCCCGCATTGATTCTCAATTAAGGCCTTAAAGAAGTAGCACTTAAATGTTTCAAATACTTTACTCTTCTCTTGAAGGAAAAATATCCAAAATTTTCTAGGGAAGTTGTCAATGAATATTAGCACATACTAGCACTTGCAAAAAATGGAGTATAAATGGGGCCAATGAAATTATTATGCACGGATTGAAGTTACTCCTTATCCCTCCAAGCTCCTTGCTTTTCTAATTTGCATGGTACGGGGAAACATAAGTGTATTTAAAATGGGAACGTGCTAGAAATTTTGAAAGAAAGCATTTAAGTTTTAAGTTTATAATTTAGAATACAGGGACATATTCACGAATAATTGAGCAAGTGCCAAGGTGTAGGGCCCAAGAAAATCTTGCTACAACAAATACCTACGTATCATCGGAATCATTGAATGTGTTGGGATCCTCCTCATCAATATCACACTCTAAGCATTAACATAAGATAGAAAAATCTTAACATGTCAAATCTAGATTTTGTTTGAGTGATGGATACACTTTTACTAGGGTCATGATAAAGGAGTTCAACAATCATTGCCACTAACATCAAGGTACATAAAGGGCTTGGTGGTCTTGATTAAATGCTAGTTCCATACCCTCGTACATGACATAATCCAATGGAAATGTTGCAATTTTGAAATCCTAAAAATTGTTAAGCCTGCTGGTTTTTGAGTGGGATCTAAAATTCTACTTTCCCCATATGAAATCTAGAGAGTTTGGAACCATTCTCAAACATCCTGAAACAATTAATGGTAATGTTAAGAATTTAAATAAAAGCATCTGACTAAAATTGACATTCTCCTTTATCTTTCATTTTCATCGGAGTAAAAGTGACATTCTCCTTTCATTTTCATCTGAGTAAAAGTGACATTCTCCTTTCATTTTCATCCGAGTAAAAGTGACATTCTCCTTTATCTTTCATTTTCATCGGAGTAAAAGTGACACTCTCCTCTATCTTTCATTTTCATCCAAGTAAAAGTGACATGAATCTCCTTTATCGTTCACTTTCATCTGAGTAAAAGTGACATTTTTCTTTTACTTGGATGAAAATGATAGATAAATGTCATTTTTACTCGGATGAAAATGAAATATAAAGGAGAATTTCAATTTTGCTCATCCTTTTTAATTTAAGAATTTAACATTGCCATTAATTACATAGCTTATTCTTAACATTACCATTAATTACATAGCTTATTCTTAACATTACCATTAATTACATAGTATTAATAAGGCCCTAGGGTTGAATATTACGCTGCCCCACTCATAAACTATATATTTTTTAAATAATTTGCGTTCAGCCCATAGGCACCACACAAGCATGTTGCACTGCCCCACATATGCCGCACGAACGTTGAAACATGATGCATGGATGCTAAAACATGGGTTATGGCGCTTGAAACACATTTCCAGCCCAGATGAAATGCATTTCAAAAAAATGAAACATGTTTCAGCATAGCTGAAACACATTTCAGCTGCATTTTGGGGTTTTTGTATTGAAATGCGGTTAGTGTTGATTTGGGGTAGCATCGGATGTGCTATAAGCCTCAAATTTTGCAGGGAGCCTTGGGCACATGCATTCCAAAGAACCCAGAAAGCGTTTTGGGAAATTCCACCAAGAAGTGATTTTATTAAAATAATTAATATTTTTAATGGGGTTCCAAATCTAAACTTAGGAAAATTAAAATATTAATGGGTATTAATCTAATTAGGGATGAAACTTCTAGAAAAATACACAGATCAAGCAAAACGATTTGAGCCTTGATTATGATTTAATCTAGGTTGTTGGTTGTCCAACAGGAAGATATAAGAAGGGGCTTGAGGGTCATTTGGAAAACACATAGAGAGATTAAGAAAATCGATTTTTTGAAGTGAGAAGTTCTCAGGAGGAAAATCGATTGAAGATATCTCTTGCAGTTGAGGAGCAGGTATAACAGCTTTCGGAGAGAGAGATTCTCAGCTGGAGATACATCAGCAGAGAGAGACAGAGAGTGATCCAATAGCCTTGACATAGAGGGTGACGCAGGGCTAGAGGGGCCATGCAGAAGCAGTGTAGAGGGAGAGAGAGAAAGTCGAAAGTCAAAGCAGAGGGTCAGTTTCAGCAGCCAGAAGCCGAGGTGTGAGACCGAGAGGCTGAGAGCAGTGACATTAGGCTACTGATCGATTCCCCAGTTGGGTGACGCAGTGCTTGAGAGGGTTGACGCTAGGACAACTTAGAGGCAGCGTAGAGCCTACCAAGGGCACCTCATCCAGCAGCGAGAACAACCGAGACTTTTTTTCAGTGATTGTGTGAGGTAAAAATCACAAAGCTTCTGCTAGTATTTCTCTCTATAACTGAATAACCCTGTGACTCGTGAGGTATTTAGTGTATTCATAATTTGCTACTGCTTAATAATAATAAACCCTTAGAGCTATTGCATCGGTTTTTCCGCATTGGACTTTTCCGGGGACATTTGTCCAAAAATAATTATCCTATGTGTTTCTATTTTCCTTGCTCAGTTTCTATGTTTTAGAATCATATTTAATTGGTGTAGGTTGCTTCAATAATTTACTTCAATGTTTCAAGAAGAAATCTGAAATAAGCTTGTAATGTAATTTACAATCTAGGTGAAGTAGATTCAATTGGTTGCAGTAGGATTCCTGAGATTGTTAGATTGAGGAATTTCCACATGGTATCGGAGCTGTTGATGTGAAACAGGAAGAGCAAATCTAGCACTGAAGCAAGGGCCAACTTGCTGCAACAAGCAACAGTTCGAATCCTCTGAGGGATTACATAGTTCTAGTCAGGAGGGCTATATTTTCGTGGGTGTCTCTCTCTGAGTGAGTCGACAGAGAGATAAGACTGCCAGTTCGAAAACTTGCCAAGGTAGAAGGAGCTACGCAGAGCTAGAGGGACATAGTTTTCTGCAAGCTGAGTGCTGGGTAGTAAAGGCATCAAAGGAGGAAGAAAATCGCATAGTGAGGGAATACTTCCTCAGTGATTTCTTATTGAGGAAATCAATATTTCTCATTTGTTGAAGAACAGAGGAGACACAACATACAAGCTCCATCAAAGAGTGCGTAAGGCAACCTAGGGGCTACGCAGTAGGGAGAAAGGGGGAGATGCTTGACATTTTTCGGAAGATATGGCAAGTAGTAGCTTGAGGGATTAGAACAGGTTGGACGGGGCTTCCAACTATGCCATCTGGAAGGCTAGAATGTCCTTCCTTCTAGATGAGCATGCCCTCAAGACGTATGTTGATAATGTGGTACCTGTCCCTCCGGATGCAGATCCGCTGAAGAAGTACAGAACTGAGATGTCAAAGGCCAAGAGGATGATCCTGGATGGAGTCAAGGATTATGTGGTGTGCCACGTTGCTAGCAAAGGAACCGCTAAGGAGATGTGGGATGCCTTGGCCACATTGTATCAGGGATCTTCCGAGCAGCGGAAGATGTACTTAGAGTAGAAGTTGAGGTTTGCGCAGATGCTAAAGGGAGAACGTGTGGATCCATTCCTCACGAAATTGAAGGAGACCCGTGATGAATTTTCAGCTGCAGGACACACACCTCAAGATTCAGAGTTAGTGAGACTGGCTCTAAATTCCATCTCGGATGAATGGCAAGTCTTTGTCCAGAGTATCCTGGGTAGAGCAGCATTGCCAAATTGGGACGAGATGTGGGCAGCTTTGAAACAAGAAGCACTGAGGAGAGACCTGCTCAAGGTCAAACTTGACGGAAGCAGCAACAGCAGTGGGTCGAAGCCCAAAGTAGAGGAGGAGGATAACGCAACCCTTGCATCGAAGGGACAACAAGGGCAACAAAGACGAAAGAAGGACGTCTCCAAGGTGAAGTGCTTCAGATGTGGCGAGATGGGCCACTATGCATCCCAATGTCCTTTGAAGAAAAAGGACAAGGATGAGAAGCATGATCCTAAGGTTGCAGCCGCAAAGATCGAACAGGAGGAGGAGTTCGCCATGACAGCCAAGATACCTCCAGGAGGGAGGTGGGCTGATATAGAACTGTAGTTCGATAGAGCTACAAATGGGCAGGATCCTTGAGGAGCCCACCTCTTGGATCATCACCTTGCTACGGGAGCCCATGATCAGTAGTAGCGGGATGGAGGAGTTTTTAGTTGGTGCCATGGAGTGTTGATTCAACAGATGCAGTGGTTAGTGGCACCAAAATGTAAGCAACGTAGAGCAGAGAGGCAACAATGCGAGGAGGCACAGTGCAGAGCTTCAGAAGACAGCGTGGGACTAGCAACAGTCAGGATTTCAGCACTGAGGTGTATCCACTGGATACTTGTCCAGTTTTGGGTGTTTTCAGTTGCTTCTCTCAGCAGCTGAGTTGCAGTACAGATGCAATGTTAATAGTGGCAGTTCTAGCAGCATAGCAGATGCAACATCTGAGAGGGAGTTGTAGTACAAGTGTAGCATTGGCAGTGGCAGTGTCAAAAGCAGCAGTACAGTAGCAACAACAATGTAGTCGTTGGTGGACAGCATGTCAGACATCAGCAACGTAGAGGACGATGCTTTAGAGTCAGAGCAGTATGCAGTAGCAGTGTATTGCTAGAGCACATTCCTTGCTAAGAGGGAGTGTTGATTTGGGGTAGCATCGAATGTGCTCTAAGCCTCAAATTTTGCAGGGAGGCTTGGGCACATGCATTCCAAAGAACCCAGAAAGCGTTTTGGGAAATTCCACCCAGAAGTGATTTTATTAAAATAATTAATATTTTTAATGGGGTTCCTAAGTCTAAACTTAGGAAAATTAAAATATTAATGGGTATTAATCTAATCAGGGGTGAAACTTCTAGAAAAAGACACGGATCAAGCCAAAACGATCTGAGCCTTTGATTATGATTTAATCTAGGCCGTTGGTTGTCCAACAGGAAGATATAAGAAGGGGCTTGAGGGTCATTTGGAAAACACATAGAGAGATTGAGAAAATTGATTTTTTGAAGTGAGAAGTTCTCAAGAGGAAAAATCGATTGAAGAGATCTCTTGTAGTTGAGGGGCAGGGATAACAACTTCCGGAGAGAGAGATTCTCAGTCGGAGATACATCAGTAGAGAGAGGCAGAGAGTGATCTAGTAGCCTTGATGCAGAGACTGACGTAGGGCCAGAAGGGCCATGCAGAAGCAACGTAGAGGAAGAGAGAGAAAGTCGAAAGTCAGAGCAGAGGTTCAGTTTCAGTAGTCGGAAGTCGGGGTGTGAGACTGAGAGGCTGAGAGCAGTGACTCTAGGCTACTGATTGATTCCCTAGTTGGGTGGCACAGTGCCTGAGAAGGTTGATGCTGGGACAGCGTGGACGCAGCGCAGAGCCTGCCAGGGGCACCTCATCCAGCAGCGAGAACAACTGAGACTTTTTCTCAGTGATTGTGTGAGGTAAAACTCACAAATCTTCTGCTAGTATTTCTCTTTGTAATTGAATAACCCTGTGAGGTATTCATTGATGTATTCAGAATTTGCTACTGCTTGATAATAATAAGCCCTCAAAGGTGCTGCACCGGTTTTCCCGCATTGGGTTTTTCCGGGGACATTTGTCCAAAAATAACTGTCCTATGTGTTTCTATTTTCCTTGCTCAGTTTTTATGTTTCATAATCATATTTAATTGGTGTAGGCTCCTTTAGTAATTTACTTCAATATTTTAAGAAGAAATCTGAAATAAGCTTGTAATGTAATTTACAATCTAGGTGAAGTAGATTCAATTGGTTGCAGTAGGATTCCTGAGATTGTTGGATCTAGGAATTTTCACAGCTGGTACAGTGGGGTCCCATGTTTCCTGCAACATAATTTCTTTTCAAACTTGTCCTTATGTTGTTTTCAATTCAAGCATCTCTCACAAACACTAATTTGCATGGCTTTTGGGGAATCCATGAATTATGTCCAAACCATAAGTGCCACAATTCACTTTCAGTATACCAATTTGCAATGAAAGCTTTATTTCCTATACTATTTGCACCAAATTTGTATATTTCTCCTTCCAGTGTACCTGAAGCAATCTCTTGATCCAACATATCCTTAGTTAAGCACATCTTTGTCGAACTCAATCTTATAATCTTGTTGTGTTATTTGAATCAAAGAAAGGGAAGTTTTATTTATACGAGGCACATATAACATATTTCTGATGTTCTTGACTTCAACATTGTTTAGCTTCGTTGGCACAACACCTAATCCTTGAATATTATGGGAAGAGACATTCCCTAATATCACATTTTATGACAGATTTTTCACTCTTAATAGCTTTGAAGTATTTCTTTTGAAAGGACACAAACTAGCTCCTGAATCAATATACAGAGAGCCTTTTGAAGCTTCTTGTGCAGACAAAACTAAGAAAGAGTTTCGCTTTTCTTAGTTGATGATTTGCCACATTATTTGTCTGCCTTTGTTGGTCTATTTTACATATGCATTTACTTCTTCCAATAGTGTTATGCATACTACTTCTGCTTACCACAATAGTGACATTTCCCTTTTGGTTTTTTTTGTTCTTTGTTGTTCTTTCCTTGTCTTGCCCCTTGCTTAGATTGTGGGTCAAGTTTTCCTTAAGTGGACACCTTCTAGCCCTTAAATTTTCTCTTTGAGATAAGATCCTTCTAATTTGAACTTGAATCTCCACCTCCTCTTGAACAATTGGTTTTATTCTGTTAACATTCCTTTCAAATCCTCAAATGTTCAAGTGTTAATCTTTTAAGCCATTTCCAATATGGTCACAAAGGATTCGAATGTGGTTGGAAAACTATTATGTGATTTCAACAAGTTATTTTTCTTCAAGCTTTTCTCCCATCACCTCAAGTTGATTCTTAATTTCCTTCAATTTCACAGTGTCTTCTTTAATAGGTGTTATTGCGATGTCTTAGTAGGCTTCTCAAATAGTTTTTTAAGAATTTCCCATGATGCGTTTCTAGTTCTCGCTTCTTGTACTTGAGAAATGATCTCATCTACTATAGAGAAGACAATGCGTGTCATAGGTCCATTGTTCCTCTTAAGGAATTTTGCCAACTCTCTAGCTTCAGTGAGGGCTATTTTATTTCTTGTTGGATCTTCCCATTGATCTTCCATTACCATTGCGATATATTGTACATTAAACAAAACTACTTTTGCCATGTAATTTGCACTCTATAACTAGGTTATGAAACGTACTGGCCATAATGCCGATAATGTAACTAGTTTCGGTCTTCATAATTTGTACCATTATGTATTTTATGTAAAAAGCAAAAAAAAAAGAAAAAGAAAAATTATTAATATTTTTCTAGACAAGCATGTCCTTCATGCTTCTAGGTTTTTGAGTCAAAGTCCTATTTGGACCGAATGTAAAAGAAAAAGAAAATAATTTTTAATTATGTAAGTTTGGGATAAAAACCCCTCTAGATGCTAAGTCGGCCTTGGCCCAAAGGACATGTGTATTCACACCCCTCTAAACTATATAAATAGAGGGAAGACAAGGTCATTTGGACACACACACTTGGATGTTTTTGGTCTGAAATATCGCAGAGAGGGTAGAGGAGATATGGAGAACCGAAATCTGAAAAAGAGGATATCGTTTTGTGCTAGAAATTGTGGAAGATCTGTCTTGGCTCATCTTTTATTGCTGGTCTCTTGCTGATGTATCTGCTGGAAGGAAGGAAGGTTTAACTTGGCATCTAGAGGTGGAAATTTTGGTGGTTATGGGTCTTGGATATCTCATTTGATTTGATTCTATAAGAATATCATTTTTCTGGGTTCTCCCCTTGGAGGGGTTTTGCACTGGCTTGGAGCCTATATCTTGTGTTCTATTGTTTTATGTGATCTTCATGTTTTATGGTAATTGCTTGATGAAGAAAGAAAATATAATAATGCTAACATTGTCACAAGTAATTTTCATGTAATGGAAATCTAATGATAAGATCTAAAATTTAAATCCTCTCGATTTCCAGCATGGTATTAGAGCTAAGGATTAACGTATGAGGCTAGAAGATCACATTGTTCGCATTTAATTAAGCATCATGTGGTTTGTTGAATTTTATGAATTTAATGATATTGTGATGGACTGAACAATTTCTAGGCAAACACGATACATCCAAGGCTATCTGTTTTTCAATTAAACAATGGCATCATATTTAAGCTCGCACCATATGGATTGTTACTAAGGTCCGTAGATCGTTTTAAATGGCTCGCTATATCGTGTACACCATGGTTCGAATCTTGCGACATCCATGGATCTGAATAACACAATGAATCGCAATTGTTGAAGAGAATAATAATGGCTCAGATTAGTGACTCATAGGTCCTTCTTTGTATATAGTAGTTTGGAAGTTCGAAATTGTTTGATTGTGGCTCATATGATCTGTGAATTACGTCCTTGATTTTTCCTGAGGCATCGCCATATACAATGATCGCATTTATGAACAATGGTCGCATCACTATTCCTTTGACAAGGGCTCAATATTTATGAATCAGTGGCTCGCTCAATCTAAAAGGTGCTCGTTCTGTGGTATGATGGTTCACACTGCTCACATAGTTCTATAATAGCATGAGTCTATGGATGACACGAGTCTGTGGTTCAGATATACTATTGACGGTGGTTCAGTCTTGATTAATCATATATTTGGATCAGGTCTAAATATCAAACATGCTCGTGACACATAACAACTCGAGAATGGATTTAATATAACTTACATATGGTCCGCATGGGTTCTATATGTGGAATCACACTTACATCCAATTCTATGACATCAACATGGACTTGATGTATGAATAGTGACTATTGCTTGGCAAGTCACATATAACAATAAGTACGTAACTTATGTGACAATGAAAAAAGCAAAACTAAGACTTATATATGAACAATGAGTCTGTGATTTGTTAAGACAATGATAGTGAACTCATGAAGTTGACTTGAAAGAAGATAACGTTAGTAATCAATGGTCAGAAGACTGTGTGGATTAATTTATCCTTGCAATTAGAAACAACGTTGAATTGATAGACGAAGCACAAGTAGGATATATCAGATAAGCCAACCTGGCGCTTTGATGGTAGAGAGTTGAATTGATAGACGAAGCACAAGTAGGATATATCAGATAAGCCAACCTGGAGCTTTGATGTTAGAGATTTGATATGATCTTGATACGATATTGAAATGATGGTACGATGACAGTGACATTGGACATATGGCAGTCAGGTTTGAATAATGGATGGTTTGACAACATTTTGAAAAAAAACTAAGGTACATGGAAGAAGAAGTTAGAATCACCTTGTTGTGATAAAAATAAGGGACCCAATCTATGATCTTGGGAATCCCATAAAGAAACAGAGATTTTGTAGAACATCTCTATGGTTTGTGCCCTAGTATGAAGGAAATCTGAAGTGCCTCTGTTGGAGAACGACTGGCTATTGAACATCATAGGATCGAATCCTTGCAAAGAACAAGGCATGGTAAGAGGTATGTACAATGTTTATATGCATTTCATGTAACTATGGTTATAATCATGTGAAAAGGGTCTGAAAAATAATTAGGGTTTTGCAAGCATACTTTGTATGGTGAAATTCTAAGGTTTGTAAATCTTACATTATTGAAGGTTTTTGGTTTCTAGGGTTTGTAAACCCTAGATGGGATTTGGATTAGAAAACCCTAGAAGAGGCGAAAAACCCCAACCCACCCCAATTAGTTGTTCCCTCTAAGGAAACCCTAGCTCTTGACTTCTAGGGTTTGCATATCTAAAACGATAATTTAGGGTATATGGTAAAACCTTAGCATGGGCTTAAGAATAAACCTTGGGACTTGAAACCCTATGGCTGATGTTTCTACTAAAAGTAAAAAGCCTAATAAGGGTTAGATCAAGAAAATTAGGGTTTGTAATTAAAACCCTTGAAGTACACCCTTTGAGAAACCATGGAAACCCTAGATTGACAAAACTAACATCATGCTCTTGTCTTTGTATATTTTGCTTGGTTGTACTTGTTGGTAAAAATTGCAGGTACATAATAAAGGAAGCAAGATGAGAAGGATGAAAGATCAAAGCAAAGCAAGACTCATGCTTGATGATGACTCCTTGATGATGATGAGCATGATGGAAAGAGGGAACTGTAAGGACCTTGATAAACATGATATTGAAGCTTCCAATTGATGAGTTCATTCCAGAACACATTGATGATTGAAAGATGAAGCAGAACCTTGTTGCAATAGGAAGATAAAACATGCAAAAGGAATGATGACTTCAGAGGGAGCAAGACAGATTGCTAGAGCATGTAAAGAAGTTGGAAGGATAATTTGTTTGATGATATTAATCAACATTAGATATGGACTCCTGAAGAAAGAGAAAGAGTTGACAAAGACAACTCCATAGAAGAAGGATTGGAACCTATTCATGCAACAACACTTTGACATCATGTCATGGAAAGAAAGGATCACAAAGATCCTCTACAGGAACAAAGTTATGAGGAGATTCTTTAATATATAGAAGAAGAATCATGATGACATAACAAGAGTATACCATACTCACAGAGTATGGAAGCAAGCTTCCTAGAAGTTTGCAGGTACAATTGTAGCATGAAGGAAGTCCCATCTTCAAAATGAGAAGCAATTCGATTCAAAGGAAGTGGATTAAGATGATTGGTTAAAGAGAGAAGAATTCTATTTAATTGATCACTGAATGGCTACGAGTATGGAAAAGTACTCTAGTGTGGAGATAGGCCATACAGAAGGATGCCGATCTCAAAAGGAACAAGTAAGCAAAATTTGATAACTTGACAAAAGGTCATCAGGTTGAGGTAATCGTGATATTGATGTTTTGGTATTGATTATCTGGTTGGTATATGGTTTTGGTACTTGGAATAATGTCAGTTGAGGCAAGTGCATCTACAACTGTTTGTTTTGAACTCATTTCATTGAATACATGGATTGAGTGGATGGCTTTGGTAATTCTTGGAATATTATGTGGTCAATATGTCTGTATCATCTTGGGGTGGAAAGGTAGCAGTACAAAAGTATAACCCGATGTTCATATAATGATGAGCATCACTTTCATGATAAGAAGAAGCTATTGGAGGAAAGTGATTTGAGAGGTTGATGGCCTAAATCTAGTCACAATTTGGTTCCAGGAAGATGAAATCTCAATTTGATGAGGTGAAAAGAAAAGGAGGAACAATGCAGCTAAGATCATGAAGGACTAGCAGCTGATATATTGATGAAGACACGATAATTTTTTTGTGGATTATGACTTCCCAATTAAAAAGGAAGTAAGAAATCTCCTCTATGCTTAAGAGGGAGTAAGAAGTCTCCTTAAATGTTTAAAAATGAGCAAGGATATATTCCCTGATCAAGAGGGAATGAGGATCTCCTCTCTAGTTGAGAGTGAGATGGACATTATATTCTCTTCTTCATGTGTCATGCACTAGGCCAGGACTAACAACTGTACGTCTAGTGAAGGCCATGAAGGGAGAATGGGGTCTGAAGGATTGGATAAGCATCTGAGATTGATACTCCTTGAGGATAAAGAATCCAAGATAGGAAGTAGACCGACATTCTTTGAGGATTGGACATGTATCCAAGATAAGAGTGGTCGAAGAGGAATGGAATTCATCGAGGACGGGTAATCCAAGATAAGAATAGTCCTAAAAGGATGTATCCAGTGAACATTCAAATGGGGTATGTGCCTTAAGAGGTAGTGTGGTGTCTCACGTAAAGCCTTCCAACAATATGCTTTGATATAAATAGAGTTTGTTAGTTAAAGGCCTTACTATGTTGACAATGTTGGTTATGATGTTGATGCTTAAAGATGGCTTATCAATCCGACTCTTCTGATGAGAATATTTCAGTTTGAGAGTATCCATATGCTAGGTGTACAATTATGAATACTTCCCTAGTTAAGAGGGAGTGTTGGAGAATGTAACTAGTTTCGGTCTTCATAATTTGTATCATTATGTATTTTATGTAAAATACAAAAGAAAAGAAAAAGTAAAATTATTATTATTTTTTAAGACAAGCATCTTCTTCATGCTTCTAGGTTTTTGAGTCAGTCCTATTTGGACCGAATTTAAAAGAAAAAGAAAAGCATTTTTAATTATGTAATTTTGGGACAGAAATCACTCTAGATGCCAAGTTGGCCTTCCCCCAAAATAAATAGAGGAAAGATGGAGCTCATTTGGACACACACACTTGGATGTTTTTGGTCTGAAATATCGCAAAGAGGGAATAGAAGATATGGAGAGTCGGAATCTGAAAAAGAGGATATCCTTTTGTGCTAGAACTTGTGGAAGATCTGTCTTGGTTCGTCTCTTGTTGTTGGTCTCTTACCGTTGTATTTGCTAGAAGGAAGGAGGCTTTGACTTGGCATCTAGAAGTGGAAGTTTTTGTGGTTATGGGTCTTGGATATCTCGTTTGATTTCATTTTATAAGAAGATATTTTTTCTAGGTTTTCCCCTTGGAGGGGTTTTGCCCTGGCTTGGAGCCTATATCTTGTGTTCTATTGTCTTCTGTGATTTTCATGTTTTATGGTATTTCGCTGATGAAGAAAGAAAATATAATAATAAAAATTCTAACAATCTCAAGTAATTATCATGTAATGGAAATCTAATGATAAGATGTAAATCCTCATGATTTCCAACACCTTTTTCTTATGGTGCGTGCCAAAAAGGTGCTGACATTTGCTTGCCAAATTGCTCAACTTGTTGTCAAACTGATGCTCAAAGTGTCAAGATTTGCTTTGCAAAGTATGCCCAAGTTTGCTGACAAAACACTGCCACAATGATGCTTAATCAACTCTAATAAGATGAAAGAAAGATGCTTAAGGTGTTGCCTACAGATGTGAAAGAGAATAGAAGAAGATGGATGGAAAGGCACACACAATCACCCACAACAATGTTAAAATTTAATAGCTCAGGGATGAATTTCTCCTAGAAGAAATCATATCTTTTTAGTTTTGTTTGAACCACCTATAATAAAATTTCATCTCTAACAATTCTAATATGACTTTCCAAAAATGGTAAGTCACATCTCAATTTGGAAGTGACTTTCCAAAAATAGGAAGTCATGTCTAAATGATCAAAGATGATCTTGACATATGGAATCCAATTTAAAATTAAATCAATCGTGATTATACAAGTCAAGAATTAATATATTTATCCTTACTAGTATTATTATTATTATGATACTGTTATTTATAAAATAGTCTAAAGTCATTTACCTTTAATGGATTAATAAAAAAAACAAATTCTCTCACGGAATATGTAAATTAAACTGAGAATTTGTTACTTGGAAAATCTAACCCCTCTTGGAATAAAATAGTAACTCCACACTTAAGAGAATGTAACTCTCCCTCACTAATTCAATGCATGACAAAAGTGTAACTCCTCTTCATTAAATGCAATTGTAACTCCCTCATTCAATTTGATTTGTAATTCTCATCAAATATTCTCTCATGTCTAAGTGTAACTCTGTCTCCCTAATTCGAATTGCAACTCCTTAAGACAAGTGTACCTCTCTATTCTTGGGATGAGTGACACTTCTCCTCAAGTAACTCCTCCCTCATGGAATCCGATTCTCCTACTATTGGCTTAATGCATGAATTCATTTTGTAACTCCTCTCTTTTCTCATCTATTTAAGCAAGAGCAAGTGAGATTTGAGAGTGGCATGTGTTGAAGAATCTAGGGCAATCATAATTGATGAGATCCTTCTTAGCATGATAACAATTTGTGAAGTAAATTTTCAATTTTATCTTAGCTAGATCTTCTTCTTATTATTGTTGTGTGTGTTTGCTTCATCAAACTGCTATCCAAAACAAAGAGACAAGAACACAAGATATTTGGCTTTCTGCCAGGGCCAAAACCTCTCCCTCTTGGAGAGGAAAACCCGCACAAAAATTCTTCTTATCGAGATTCCAATTGACAAATACGAAGACCATGACCCTTGACCTATTCTACCACTCCAAGACCAAGCCATCAATCCTCTTCGTGTCACTGCTGAGATCATCATCATCACTGCTGTTACACTGAAGTCATCATTATTGCATCACTGATGTCATCACTGCTTGCATCACCGAGGCCATCACTGTGACCCTTACTTCTACAACATTGTTGCACCTTCATTAAGGTTACCATTGTTGCACCTTCATTGAGATCACAATAACGAGGTCTTTATGAGAGCTACACCGAGATAGGGATTAGGACCTTGTCTTCATCATAACCGAGATCATGACCTTGTCTTCATAAAAGAACAAGATCATGACTGCTATTTCATTGTCACATCTTCATTGAGAACTTCACTGTTCTTTTACTAAGATTATCTCTGCGCTTTTACTGAAATCATAACTATAATATTGATATATATATATAGCGGCACCGAGATCTTTTCGTAATCAATGTTGAGACCGAGATCATGATTTCGTTCAGGTGGTATGACTTGTTCATTACCAATATGTCGAGACAGAGTATGATGTGAATGTGTTACTGTGGGATCACAGTTTTTCCGAGACATAAAAAATATACCGGGACAAAGAGTGTGTACCTTCCTTGCACCGAGATCTTTATTGACATAACTATGTCAAGACTGTTTGTATGCTGAGAGAGTGTCCACAAGCATGCCGAGACAGAGGAGCTTGCCTTCGTGATCTTAGTATTAGAATGTCGAGACAGTTAGGAGGCTGAAATAGTAAGGAGACCGGAACTGTGATCATCGTGACTGAGTTCCTTTTATTCGCTGTGCCCATCGAGACATACAGAGGAATCCAAGTTCCTATTCTTCGTTGTGCCCATCAAAACATACAGAGATGCTTGTCCGAAGTTCTTCCTCCTGCACCTTATACCCATCCGAAATCTCAGAGACAAAACGAGTTCTGTGCTTGCTTTTGCGGATCCCCTAGCCACATATTTATAGTGGTTTGTTCTCCCAAAAATAAGCCGACTTGACTTTATGAACTGTTGTGTCTATTTCTCTAAGCCGACATGACTGCCATTTTTTCTATTTAATTAATTTTGAGGCTGACATGATGATCTCCTTCTTGTTTTGCTTGCAGACTTCTTTGTGCTTGTAGCTGGAGGATTGTGCTTGGTCTTTGGAGGGCTTCTACACATTTTGTAGACTAGAATACATTAAATATAAGTTCAAGAAGAGCGTCTTCATACATGACTTGACTCTTTGACATTATTAATAAATCTTAAAGACATCAAGAAGAAGTCTTTGACCTATGACACTTCTTGCTCATGAAACCCATGCAGCAAGGCATACAAAATATATATATATATATATTGTTACATCATTTTCAAAGTTCAAATCATTATGAAGACCGAACCTAGTTATACTTTCTTCAACAACATGTTCATTGTGAAGAAGGAGAGCTAGTGTTGAGTGTGTGCAAGAGAAGTGTGAGGGCAAGTGAAGAGTAAGAGCAAGGGAAGAGCTAGAGCAAGTGTGAAGGACAAGATATGATCAAGAAAATAAGATCTTCAATCAAAGAGCAAGAGCACTTCAGTTGAAAGTTGATTAGGCATTGTTGACTTTATTCTTTCTCATTCTCTCTCTCTCTCTCTCCCTCTGTACTTTGCTGAACAATTGAAAAAATCTAATAGAAAAAAAATCATTTGGGTTTTCCCCTTGTGGGTTTTGCTCTGGTCATTGGACATAACTCTTTGTGTCTTATATTTGTGCGTGACTGTCTTCATATGATCCTTAAGTTTATGTTCTATCTACAATTGTTAATTTGAAAAGTTTTGAAGAAGAAATTTGCATTCTATGTAATTGCAACAACATAGAAATTCAGTTTTCTGCAAAGTAAACTCAATTTTCTGCAAAGTACATTCAACTTTTTGCAAAGTACATTCAATTCCATTCAAATTTCTGCAAAGTACATTCAGTTTTCTACAAAGTACATTCAGTTTTCTGCATAGAACTTTCAAGTTTTTGCAAAGAATTTTTAAATTTCTGCATAGGAATTTCAGATTTTAACATGGTATTGGAGCCTTTGGTGAAGACAAGTCCAAGAAGACTAGATATCATCTGAAGAGACTCCACTTGCTGCCAAAGTTTTTTGATCAAGATGACTTCGTTCTACTTTAAGGTAGAGGAGAAGTTTAATGATGTTTCAAACTTTGGTCCATGGAAAACAAGGCTAGATATCACTCTTGAAGAATATGAAGTTTTGTAGTATGTTGAAGGCACAATAGCTAATCCACTAGAGAATTCAAGTGCTGCTGTCAAATCCAAACATAAAAAGGTTGAAATCAAAGCTTGGAAAATTATCCTTTATTCTCTTATTGATCATCTCATTACTTATATTTTTGGTTTGAAGAAAGCTAAAGAAATGTATGACAAACTAATTGGCATGTTTGCAATTAGTAACTTGAACCAAATTATTGCCTTGAAGAATCAGCTGAAGATCATCAAGATGAATAGAGGAGAGACTGTTTAAGCATACCTCCTGAGAATGACTAAAATCAGGAATCAATTGTGAACAGTTGGTGAAGTTGTCCCCGACAAAGAAATGATGTTGATTGCGCTTGGAGGCCTTTCTCCTGTTTGGAAGACTTTTATCACCACCATCAACAACACCAACACTATTCCCACATTTGATGAGTTCCTGGGAAAGTGTATCCATGAGGAGGCCAGAATGATCTCTAGAGGGAGAATTTCACATCATGAAGAAGGAGAACCACTTCTTTTACAACCTATGACAAGAGAAAGAAAGGTAATAAAAAGAAATCTGCTTTCGAATAAAATAAAGGGAATCTAGACATGTCAAAAGTTAGATGCTTTAACTTTTAAAAGCATGGTCACTTTGCTTGTGACTGTAAAGAAAGAAGAACACCTAGATTAAAAAAAAATTTGATTATAGAAAAAACTCTTCTGAAAATAAAAGAAAAGGGCATCCTAAGAAAACAAGAAATCCAAGATATAGAAATAATGCAACAAAAACTCAATCATAATATTTTCTTGTTTCTGCTCTTTCCAGTTCTTCTGCAGATTTATCTAATAGCTGGTTAGTTGATAGTTGTGCTTCCAAACATTTTACTGGTTACAAAGAAGCACTCTCTAATTTAATTGAGAGGGAGACTAATTTAAATATTATCCTTGGAGATAATTCTACTCACCAAATTAAAGGTTATGGTTCAGTTTTATTTCAGTTAGATGATAACAAATCTATTTTTCTGCAAGAAGTTTTGTATTTACTTGGTTTGAAAAATAATCTTGTATCCATATATGTTCTAGATGAGAAAGGAATGAAAGTTGCTTTTATTAATGGAAAAGTTCTATCTTGACCTTTGAACTCAAGTATGAGAGAAGCCTTCACTCTTGGATCAAGATGTGAAGGGCTTTACAAAGTCAATGGTAAACCCATTCATGCATTGGTCCATGATACCGATCTTCAGTGTGAGCTATGGCACAAAAGATTTGCTCACATACACTACAAAGCCTTACCTCATGTAAGGAAGATGGTCTCTGGAATGCCTGAGATCAGAATGGATCATGAAGGAGTTTGCCTAGGATGTGCAAGTGGAAAGCATATAAAGGGACCATTCCCTTCAAGCAGAACAAAATCTAGTCAGGTACTTCAACTCATACATTTTGATTTATGTGGACCTATGCCTGTTACTTCTCTTGGTGGCTACTTGTATTTCATGATTTTTGTTGATGATTTTTCTCGCAAGACATGGATATTTTTTTTGAAAAAGAAAGGAAAAACATTTGACATACTCAGAGATTTCAAGGCTTTGATTGAAAATCAAAGTAGAACGTTGATCACAACTTTTAGATCTAATAATGGGGAGAGTTCATCTCCAATGATTTTAATGATCTTTGCAAAGACACCAGAATAAAGAAAGAAACCACTGTGTCGTACAATCCACAACAAAATGGTGTGGTTGAGAGGAAAAATAGAACCATTATGGAAGCAGTTAGAGCCATGCTGCATGATCAAAAGCGTGAGTCATTTGAGAATCTTTGGCTGTCCTATATACTTCCATGTGCCAAAAGAGAAGAGGAACACGTTGGAAGCTTCAGGTAAGAAAGGTACGTTTGTTGGTTATTGTGATAATTCAAAAGCTTATAGAATTTATGTACTTGGTCAAAGAACTATAGAGTTTAGGAGATGTAACACTTGATGAAGATGCAACTCTTAGAAAAATAAGAGACTCTCTTGCTCTTGCCATTGCTAAAAGCAAGCTGTTAATGAAAAAAATGTTGCATCTGAGTCTGAACTAGAACTTGAGAATGAGCTTGCTGATAATTGAATGGGTTCCATAGATCCTCATGATCCTCCTACTAGAAAGAGACCACTATAGCTGCGAGATACATTGCAAGATGTTGAACAACATGCTGCCCCAAGAGGAATGTTCAGAGAAAGTAAAAATCCAAGTCGGTTTGAAGGGTGTGTTGTTGCCATGAGCAACATCATTTAGACAGAACCATGCACCTTTGAAGAAGCTGCAAAAGAACAAGTGTGGAAATATGCCATGACTGAAGAATACGAGTCCATAATCCAGAATGATGTTTGGGAAGTGGTTCCTAGACCTCAAGGTAAATCTGTTGTCACTTCCAAATGGTTGTTTAAGATTAAACATGGTGTACATGGTAGTCTTGAAAATAATAAGGCTAGATTTGTAGCTAGAGGTTTCTCCCAAAAAGAGGAAATAGATTATGATGAGATTTTTGCATTTGTAGCTCGATATACTACTATTTGATCTGTTGTTGCCTTAGCTGCAAGCCAGGGATGGACTCTTCACAAAATGGATGTGAAACTGTTTTCTTGCATGGCTTCCTTAAGGAAGAGGTATTTGTGGCACAACCACAAGGCTTCGAAGAGTATGACAGGGAAACTCATGTATGCAGACTGAAGAAAGCCTTATATGGACTGAAGCAAGCTCTAAGAGCTTGGTATGCTCACATTGATAGCTACTTGATAAAGGTTGGTTTCACAAGAAGTAGTGCAGACCCAAACCTCTACTTCAAGACAATCCAAGGTATACCTTTGATTTTGGTATTATATATTGATAATTTATTTTTGACAGGAGGAGAACCTCTCATCTTTTATTGTAAGAAGGAGTTAGCTTCTGAATTTGAAATGAAAGACCTTGGTTTGATGCATTACTTTCTGGGTCTAGAGGTCTGGCAAAAACCCGGTGAAATTTATCTTTCTCAAAGAAAATATGTTATTAAGCTTTTTGAAAGATTTTCTATTGGTAGAACGTAAGTCCATGCATATTCCTATGGAATTCACTTTAAGAAATTATGTGGCAAAGCTGCAGGACCTAGTCTAGAAAATCCCACAGAGTATAGACAACTCATTGGTGCTTTGATGTTTTGATAAACACTAGGGCTGACATATGCTTTACTGTAAACACTTTAAGTTAGCATATGATTGATCCCTTTCATGCCCACTGGATTGCTGCAAAACATGTACTCAGATACTTGCATGGAACTATCAATCTAGGATTGAAATATACTGCTAAAAATGTAAGACTTCATGGATATACTGATGCTGATTGGGCTGGTAACTCTACTGATAGAAAGAGCACTTTTGGGTGTTGCTTTAGCTTGGGATCTGCCATGATCTCTTGGATGAGCAGAAAGCAGAAGTCTGTTGCATTGAGTACAACTGAAGCTGAGTACATTGTTGCTAGCATGGCTAGCTGTGAGGCAGTTTGGCTGAGAAAGCTTTTTGGGGAACTATTTGAGCAAGTTCCAGACACAACAATTATATATTGTGACAATAAGAGTGGGATTCGTCTTGCAGAAAATCCTGTGTTTCATGATAAGTCCAAGCATATTGAGATCAAGTATCACTATATCCGGGATATGGTGCAGAGAGGAGCAGTGAGGCTCCATCACATCTCCACTGATGATCAGATAGCTGACATTCTTACCAAGCCTTTACCGAAAGGAAAGTTCTTGGTTTTTAGAGAGCAACTTGGACTTATGGATGTGACCCTTTTGGGAAGCGGTCATAGCTGATCGAGAACACTGAGCTGCCTTTTCCCCTGTTAGAGCTCACAGGATTAGGGAATGATGCCGGAAAGCTCCTAAGGATGAGGGACCTCTTGTGTATTGTGTGCCACAAGAGTATGCCTCAGTATGCATACGACCACAGTCTGGGACGTGGGAAGAGCCACTTATATGGCCAATAGGTGTAGTGAGACTTGTCTAGGGTGCGAGTGTTCCTCCACTTGGCACTTGGTTGTGCTTGATTCTTGTGTGTGACTTGTTTGAGTCTTGTCTATGTGATGCCTATGTTCTATCACCTATTTTTTTTGAGATAAAAATTGGTTGAAGTGTAATTCTTGTCTATGTGACATGTGATAATCCTTTCCTTTCCAAATGTGTATCAAGTGGATGATTCTTCTTTAAATTGTGACTTCATTGTTACAGAGCAGAGTTCAACTGAGATGAATGAAAGAGATTAGAGGACGTAGAGATCTTTGATGCCGAAAGAAATTCCTCCCTCGCTGAGAGGGAGTGTTAAAATTTGACAACTCAGTGATGAATTTCTCCTAGAAGAAATCATATCTTTCAGTTCTGTTTGAACCACCTATAATTGATTCGAACTTAAACAAGAACGCAACAACTTACAAATATAATCATAAACACAGAAATGCAACAGAAAAACACTTCATTTCATTAATAGGAAAATACTGAACTATGCTTACAAACAGAATGGAAATAAGATAGCTCGGGTGATGATAACTTATCTCTGAGAAGAGATGTGGCGGCTACATGCCTTTGAACTGTGTTACAATGAGGCTCAAGGGCCTATTTATTATTGAAAACATGAGTAAACCCTAACCCCAAGAGATGTAACACCAAGAGTTTGTGGGCCCTGTTGGGGTTAGTTGGGCAGCCAACTTTTCGGGGTCGTAACTTGGTCATATTATCTCCGTTTGGTGCATACAATACCTTGTTGGAAAGGTCTCTCTGAGTACTACAGGTTTTGCCGCAAGCCCCAACGTACGACACTGAGCCTGCGACGCACCCCAAAAAAACGCCGTTTAGGGGGTCAAAATTTCTCCAAAGTTCAGGACCCGCAAAACTGCTAAAAATAGTAAATGTTGAAATGAACAAGGAAATAGATGAAACTCACTGGGGGGTCTAGGTGGAATAGGCAGGTGGCCACCAATATCCACCTAGATCATTCTTCCCCCCTTAGAAAGCAATGGTCTGCATTGCGTGCAGAGCCTCCATGAGGTGAGGAAATTTCTGTTGAACCTAGTCCCTGGTGAACCACTTGCCTTGGTGAAAGAGTTGGCTTGCTTTGACAGCTCGATATAGTTGTATCCTCTGTTGGCGAGTGTTCTTGATTTGTGTGTCCATGATCTAATCGGCTGTAGCCCGTTCCATGCAATCCAGGTTGAGCTCTGTTGGTGTGAGTTGTTCTGCAATGTCAGATGTGTCCAACAATGGTGGAAAGTATGGCCGAAGGCGATCTACATTGAACACTGGGTGCAGACCAAGGAACAGTGGGATGCTGAGCTCGAAGGCATTGTCACCGATGACCTTGGTGATGATATATGGCCCATAACAAAGCGAGCTCAAAGGCATTGTCACCGACAACCTTGGTGATGGTGTATGGCCCATATCGGAGCGGGCGAAGCTTGCGGTGGGGTCCAGCAAGGCGCTCCTTTTGCAAATGTAGCCAAACTTTGTCGCCCACCTGGAACTTGTGCGACACTTGATGCTGATCATGGCGCTGCTTGTACTTAGCATTGGCTCTGTCCAATATATCATGGACCTGCTGGTGGATGTGTTGAATGCGCTCAATGAAGCTGTTAGCCCTTTCAGCTTCGGACTGAACGTGAGACGAATCTACCTGAGTGGCTGCAAATGGTATCGTCACATCAATGAGGCATAATGGCTGAAATCCCAACCCTACTTGAAAGGGGTTGTGGCCTGTTGAGCTGTGGAGAGCTCTGTTGTAGCTGTGTTGGACATAGGGGAGACTTTCATCCCACGTGTGTGGATGTTTCGAGTTGTACATGCGCAAAATGTGTACGATCATCCTGTTGAAAACCTTTGTTTGGTCATCAGTTTGGGAATGGAAAGCCGTGGACTTAGTAAGTTTTGTATCCAGGATCGACCAGAGACTTGACCAAAATGCACTCAGGAATCTGCTGTCCCAATCTGAGACAATGGACTGTGGGATCCCAAAGTGTACCCAAGGTTGCGAGGGAGTGCCCCCCCCTCTTGCTCTTGCTCCCAATCCGTGCTCCGAGCAGGAGCGGCTCCGGAGCGCCTCGAGAGCGTTTTCAGGAGCGCGCTCCCTAAAAAAAAAACGCTCCCTGCCTTTTCGGGAGCGTTTAGCCTTTTTTGTAAAAGAAAATTGCAATAATGTTCCAAATGCAATTTTTTTTCAAAAAAACAAATAAGTTTTGAGTGGGGCAGCTTAACGATCAAGCCTATGGCCCTAGTATTGATATGCGATTCTCCTTGATCTTCATTTTCATCCTTTTACTTAAATTTTTAACATTACCATGAAATGACTCAGGATGTTTGAGAGTGGTTCCGACTTCATTGGATTTCATATGGAGAAAGTAGAATTTTAGATTTCATTCAAAATCCAGCAGACTTATTAGTTTTTCAGGATTTTAGGATTGGGGGATTGCAATGTTTCCATTGAATTTTGTCATGTATTAGGGTATGGAACTCGTATTTAATCAAGAGCACCAATCCCTCTATGTACCTTGATGTTAGTGACATTAGTTGTCGAACTCCTCTATCACGACCCTCCTAAAAATGTATGCATCATTCAAACAAAATCTTGACTTGACATGCTATGCTTTTTCTATCTTATATTAATGCTTAGAGGGTGATATTAATGACAAAGATCCCTATACAGATCTAGAGGTAATGACAAAGATGCCTTTGGATATTAATGCTTAGAGGGTGATATTAATGACAAAGATCCTGATTTTCCAACAAGACTAAAAAATTAGACATTTCTCGCCGTGGCAAGTGGTCCAAGCATAAGCAATAGATAATAGATTTACTTGTCTTTTCTAGTTTCTAGTAGTTTTTATAACTATTGACTCTTTCATATTTATTATGATATTTTTTTAAACAATATATGACAATTTAAGTTTGAAGTTTGAAGTTAGCAATTATAAATCATTAGTAATGAATTATGAATATGATGCTTCATGAAAGTTGAACGCTGTTTCATTTCATTTCATTTTATAACATTTCATTTCATGTTAGATATTATTTGTTGTAATGAGTTTACAAGTACAACTTTGGTGATCAATGATGATAAATTTTATATATTGAATTTTGAAAGCTGGAAACTTTAAGATTGATGAATCATGAGACTCAATATGTTGTATGTTACTATGTTACTATGTTACTAACTTGTGGACGTGGTTGATGAAGATTATAACTTCTAAATGATTGTTGTTATATGGTTCAATCTATGTTTTTAATGTTTTTTTATATCTAATTCATCATTCTACATGTTTTTGTTGACATATATGCATAAAATAAAAAAAAATAAAAATATATATATATGATATAAAAATGCTTTGGGATTCGCTCCCAAACCGGGAGCTTTTGAAAATGTTGCTCCCGCTCTCGTTTTCGCTCTCGCCCCCCGTTTTCGCTCCCGCTCCCAAGTAACCTTGGTGTACTCATACTCGCTCAAAGAAGAGCTTAGCAGTGGCCTCTGCTGTGATCCTTTCTTACATGCCGCCATGATGGCCATCTTAGAGAATATGTCGACGACCACGAAAAGGCAATCGTTGCCATGCTTAGTAGAAGGAAGGCCCGACATGTAATCCATGGAGACAGATTCCCAAGGCCAGCTAGGAGTTGGTAGAGGAGTATACAAACCTTGCTTCTTGATGGTTGGTTTGGCAATGACGCATGCGGTGCAGGATCTAATGTACTTCCCAACATCCTGACGAAGTTTCGGCCAATAAAAATACTTCTACAATACCGCCACTGTTTTCTCTACTCCGAAATGTCCAATGAACTGACTGTAGTGTGCCTCCCAAATCATCTTGGCACGCTCACTTGAAGGAACACAGATGTGTCCCAGGTGGCATAACAGTGCATCCCGAAGGTAAAAATTTGGAACTTGCATTCCTTCCAGGAGTGTCTGGTATATGCTGTCGAATTCTAGATCGCTCTTGTAAAGATGCGGCCACCCCAATGTCTCGTGCCCACTTGAGTCGAGCACAATGATCAGCGCCATGACCGGTGGTTGACTGAGGCAATCAACAACATTATTGGTGCTGCCCTTCTTATACTTAATGTTCAAATGGAACTATTGCAAATAGGTGGACCATTTCTGATGGCGATCGTTCTGCAACTTCCCTTGTGTCTGTATGAATTGTAGAGGTCGGTGGTCTGTGTGGATGACCGTTTCCTTCCCCAGAATGTAATGCTTCCATTAACGGCAGACCTACACAATGGAATACATTTCTTTGTCGTAAGTGGGGTACTTTCAGACTGTGTCTGAAAGTGTCTCACTGTGGTAAGCCACTGGATGCCCATGTTGAGTAAGAACCGCACCAATAGCATAGTCGGAGGCATCTGTCTCAATCTCAAATGGTTGTTGCAGGTTTGGTAATGTGAGCACTGGTGTAGAACAAAGGCGATTCTTCAACTCAGAGAATGCTTGTTGTTGGGTTTCCGACCAAAAAAAACTTTGCTTTTGCTCCGCCCTTGGTGACTTGACTTAAAGGCCAAGTGATATGAGAGAACCCCAACATGAACCTACGGTAGAAATTGGCAAGACCCAAAAAGCTGCGGAGCTCTGTTAGAGTGGTTGGGGTTGGCTAATCCTGAATGACTTGTATCTTGGATGGGTCCACATGTACACCCTGCTCATCAATGATGTACCCCAGATATTGAACCTGGGTCAGGCCAAAGGTGCATTTCTCCAAGTTAGCACACAACTTGTGTTGGCGCAGGGTTTGAAGGACCTATCGAATATGGTGGAGGTGCTCTTCCCAAATCTGGCTGAAGATCAAGATGTCATCTAAATACACCACCACGAATGCATTGGTGAAGGGTCGCAAGATGTCATCCATCAGTCTCATGAAGGTTGTAGGGGTATTCGTCAATCCAAATGGCATGACCAACCATTCGAAAAGGCCCTCCTTGGATTTGAAGGCAGTCTTCCACACATCGAAGGGTTCGATAGGCACCTAGTGATAACTTGACTTCAAGTCAATCTTGCTGAAATATTTGGCCCCCTTGAGCTGGTCCAGAAGGTCATCAATCCGTGGGATTGGGTACCTATTCCGGACAGTGATCTTGTTCAGCGCCCGATAGTCAATACAGAGTCTCCAGGTCCCATCCTTCTTCTGTACCAATACAATTGGGCTCCTACAAGGTGATGAGCTTGGCCTGATGTGCCCTTTCTGCGATAGTTCTTGAATCTGCCTCTTAATCTCATCGTTCTCCAGAACAAAGTGATAGATTGGTCCATTGGGCAGCGGTGCGTCCGGGTCAGATCGATGGAATGCTTGACCCGACAGTGCAGAGGTACCCCTGTGGGTGAGGCGAAAATATCCCTGTACTCCTCCACGACCTTGCCCATCTGCTGCTGCTGTGCAGAGGAGCCTTGCCTGGAAGTCGTGGCCACAACCTTCTTCTTGCCCTGGGGGTGAATCATAAGGAAAAAATTTTGTGGTCTAGGAAATGATCTTACTGTAGAGGTACCCCTGTGGGTGAGGCGAAAATATCCCTGTACTCCTCCACGACCTTGCCCATCTGCTGCTGTTGTGCAGAGGAGCCTTGCCTAGAAGCTGTGGCCACAACCTTTTTCTTGCCCTGGGGGCGAATCATAAGGAAAACAAATTTTGTGGTCTAGGAAATGATCTTACTGCATTGCTTTGCAGTGATCAAAGAGATGGCGATAGGTGGGGCTACCTCCTGTATCCTGTACAACTTATTAGCCAAAGTAATAATCACAGAGCGAGGTCTAGATTCATATACAACATGTCACTTCCACAGGTATGGTTGTCCTAACAATACATCACAAACTTCAAGAGGAGCAACGTCACATTGTACCTCATCCGTGAAGGGCTCGATGCTGTAGGTAAGGCGGCATTGCTAGATGACACGAAGATCTCGTCCTTGGTGAAGCCACCCGATGGTGTACGGCTGTGGATGTGCTATAGTCTCTAGGCCCAGCTGCTTCTCGACCTCTGCTGAAACGAGGTTCTTTTGGCTCTTGCTGTCGACAATGAACTGCAACGGAGAACCCTTCACCCACATTTGTGAGTGGAAGAGGCGTTCCTCCTCCTCTGGGTCTTCAGGCTCAATCTTCTGGATCTTGGTGGTGGCCATGGTGGCACTGGGTTCCGCATCAATGATCTGCTTCCCTTTGTCAGTTCCCTTATCGGGTTCTGATTTAGAGTCGGAATCTGCGTCTGATTCGGAAGCCTTCAAAGCGGCCATCAGTGACTTCTTGGTCCGACACTCACTTGGATTGTGAGTGGAGCTCGTATGGAACTCACACCATTTTCCCGTGTCCTTCTTCGTCTTCAAGGTGTTGTTCTTTGCTTGCAGCTTTAGCAGGTTGTCCTGGTTAGCGCCGCCTTGGCTTGGTCCTTTGTTTTGTGGTTTGGGGACACTTTTTCCTTGCTTTGGATTCACAGATCCAAAGTTCGCTTCTTCTGTTTAAACTTTTGCTCAATCGTGACAATGTACTGATATGCCGTGCCGAGCAAGGAAATGTCCAAGAACTCCATCTCTTCCTAGATGTACTTGTGTAGACAGCCGCGGTACTTGAACACCAAATGTCGCTCAGTATCCTTGATACCCAGCTTCGTGCGAAGGGTATGGAAAGTATTTGTGAACTCTAGCACATCTTGGTCCCTTCCCTGCTGTAGTGTGGTCCACTTTATGTATTTGTCTTCATAGCTTCCGATAGGGTAATATTGTTCCTTGATGGTGTCTCGTAAATAATTCCAAGTGGATGCGACTGAAAACAGCGAGGGTTCACTCTCGTCCTTTTGTTCACAGTAGGTTTCCCACCAATCCTTGACGTGTGGGGCAACTTTAAGAAGTGCAAAAGTAATCTTTTCCCGATTGGAAAAGTCATGAACTGAAAAATATCCTTCCAATAGATTTAACCATTTATCTACGACGTCTACATCTATCAGGCCTTCGAATATGGGAATATCGAAGTTAACTTGTACCTTAAAAGGAGTGGCACCTCCAGAGTGGCTGCTGGATGAAGATGCATCGCTTGTGGGTAGCCGTCGAAGAATCTGGGCAAAGTTATCCATCATCGCGTCCCTCTGTCGCTCGAGGGCTTCTTCGAGCAACATTTTGAAAGGATCTCCTGCCCCCTCGTCTTTCTTTTCTTCTGCCATGGGAGGTCGTCGGGTTTTGTGAGGCTGATCTTGCAATGGTTCAACTAGATCAAGCCCTAACTCCTTATACCTTGACTTTGTTGGGGACATGCAAAAAAGAAGAAGAGAAATAACAGACCGCTCTGATACCACTGATCCGAACTTAAACAGGAACGCAACAACTTACAAATATAATCATAAACACAGAGATGTAGCAGAAAAACACTTCATTTCATTAATAGAAAAATACTGAACTATGCTTACAAACAGAATGGAAATAAGATAGCTCGGACGACGATAACTTATTTATGGGAAGAGATGTGGCAGCTACATGCTTCTGAACTGTGTTACAATGAGGCTCAAGGGCCTATTTATTATTGGAAAACATTAGTAAACCCTTAAACAACCAAAAATCTAACCCAAGGAGATGTAACACCAAGAGTTTGTGGGCCCTGTTGGGGTTAGTTGGGTAGCCAACTTTTCGGGGTTGTAACTTGGTCATATTATCTCCCTTTGGTGCGTATGATACCTTGTTGGAAAGGTCTCTCTGAGTACTACAAGTTTCGCCGCAGGCCCCTATCTGCGATTTTGGGCTTGCCGCGTACCTGAAAAAACGCTGTATAGGGGGTCAAAACTGCTCCGGAAGTTCAGGACCCGAAAAATTGCTAAAAATAGTAAACGCTGAAATGAACAAGGTAATAGATGAAACTGACTTGGGGGTTCTAGGTGGAATATGCGGGTGGCCACAATATCCACCTGAATCAATAATAAAATTTCATTTCTAACAATTCTAATATAACTTTCCAAAAATAGTAAGTCACATCTCAATTTGGAAGCGACTTTCCAAAAAATAGAAAGTCATGTCTAAATGAGCAAGGATGATCTTGACATATGGAATCCACTTTAAAATCAAATCAATCATGATTATAGAAGTCAAGAATTAATATATTTATCCTTACTAGTATTATTATTATTATGATACTATTATTTATAAAATAGTCTAAAGTCATTTGTCTTTAATGGATTAGTAAAAAAAAAACGAATTCTCTTATGGAATATGTAATTTAAATTGAGAATCTCTTACTTGGAAAATCAAACCTCTCTCTTGGAATAAAATAGTAACTCCACACTTAAGAGAATGTAACTCTCCCTCACTAATTCAATGTATGAAAAAAGTGTAACTCCTTATTAAATGCACTTCTAACTCCATTCAATTTGATTTGTAACTCTCACCAAATATTCTCATGTCGAAGTGTAACTCTCTCTCTCTCCCTAATTCGAATTGTAAATCTTCGAGACAAGCGTACCTCTCTCTCTATTCTTGGGATGACTTACACTTTTCCTCAAGTAACTCCTCTCATGGAATTCGATTCTCCTATTATTCCATGAATTCATTTTGTAACTCCTCCCCCTTCTCATCTATTTAAGCAAGAGCAAGTGAGAGTTGAGAGTAGCATGTTCATTTGAAAAATGAGAGCTAGTTTTGAGTGTTTGCAAGAGAAGTGTGAGAGCAAGTGAAGAGTAAGAGCAAGAGAAGAGCTAGAGCAAGTGTGAAGGACAAGATCTGATCAAGAGAAGAAGCTCTTCAAGCAAAGAGAAAAAGCACTTCAACTGCAAGTTGATTAGGCATTGGTGAATTTATTCATTCTCATTCTCATTCTCTCTCTCTCTGTGCTTTGCTGAACAATTGAAAAAATCTAACAGAAAAAAATCATTTGGGTTTTCCCCTTGTGGGTTTTTCCCTGGTCATTGGACCTAACTCTCTGTGTCTTATATTTGTGCTTGATTGTTTTATATGATCCTTAAGTTTATGTTCTATTTACAATTGCTAATCTGAAAAGTTTTGAAGAAGAAATCTGCATTCTAAGTAATTGCAACAACATAGAAATTCAATTTTCTGCAAAGTAAATTCAATTTTCTGCAAAGTACATTCATTTTTCTGCAAAGTACATTAAGTTTTTTGCAAAATACATTAAGTTCCATTCAAATTTCTGCAAAGTACATTCAATTTTCTGTAAAGTACATTCAATTTTCTGCATAGACCTTTCAAGCTTTTGCAAAGAATTTTTAAATTTCTGCATAGAACTTTCAGATTTTAACAAGCAAGATTCCTAAGTCAACCACTAACAAAACACACGATTTATCCATTTCTATTAAATCAGCATAGACTCATCGTAACCCTGTATCTAATAAACACTGAGAAGGATTAAAAGAAATAGAGAAGTAATTCTCTTAGTACTTGAAAGATACAGGGTCAAGATACATCTATGGTAATTTATTGTATTATAGATCCATGGCTGTTTATTTTGTTATAGATTTTTATAATTGCTATGTCCTTCTAGTTTTTATTATTTTGGTTGGTTATTTTTAAAATTTTCATTTTTATGGTCTTCAATTTTTTTTTGTAGTTTATTAGCATTATAGATGTGACACACCTATCTGGTATTTAAATGCATCTTGCTACTCTTAGTGGAATCGAGGGTACAATGTTTTTGCCTTATTTAGAAATATGGTCAATTGATGATTTCTACTAAAAATCATGTTGCCCAACACATAAAAAAATGGGGATTATTTTCCCTTCAATGCAATAAAACACCTTTAAAAAAGTTTATAAAGAACGCAAATCACTTCGATGTATTCATAGGGTACTTCAGAAATATGTCCTTATTTTGGCTTTTTTGTTTGTAAACTAAAGCATTATATTAATCAAAATCTGATATACATGGAGTTACAGAAATTTCTAGAATGATCATGGAAGGCGCATGTCTCCTTAACAAACCCCATCATTCAACCAAATCAGAGGAGTCTCAAATCCCACTAAGACCACAAACACCATACCCCAGACTTCATTAGAGCCACAATCAAAACTAGCCTGCAAAAATACCCCACATGCCCGCATAGAGATAACATACATATCTACAAAAAACCAACGACATCCACGACCGTTACGCTGCAAAGGGACAACCCACAATTCATGACATCGTACATAATTATCGAACCTCAATTACAAAATAACTAGACCAATGTCATCATCCAAGACTTAAGCGCCATAACCGACCGATGAACATACAACAAGTGAACCAGGGAAACTACCACATGGCCACTATATTGGGCCAAGACCAATCTCGTAGACCAACATGCAATAGAGGCCATAAGAAATGCCACACACCCATCCAAACGAGCTAGGAGTTGACACAAAGAACCGTCAAACGACGCTTCAACCCACTGTGTTCTCTAATCATTGTCAGAAGAATAGATGTTTGCTGGAGCCCTCGCACCAGAGCTAGGAGGATCTATTAGCCCCCCCTGCCCCCACCTGATTCACATGCCATGTGGCTTTCTATATGAGCCAGACATGAGTCAATTATATCTAAACAAAACCGATGGTTCCTGAGCATTCTCTTGACATCTTCTAGGATTGCGAAAATATTGTACTTCTTCACTTGTTTGTCCCTCAGGACCAGGCCTAGAAGGGTCTTCATTTGCCAATGAAGAGCCATATAATTAAGGTATTATTTCTTATTGCTCCTAGTGTGCCCAGGGTTAGGAACCCAAGTCGACATATCCTCCATGAGTTCTGAATATGAGAGGGATTGTCTTTCGACCCTTGCCTGTGTCTCAAGCTTACGAATTTCTCTGCGTGTTTCCGACGGAACAACATTGAAAAAGGTGGCGGCCTGAATCATGGGAAAAAATACGAGCACCACGTTGCCCTTGTTGGGCTCGGCCAGCCCCCCCGCTCCTCCCCTTCCCCCTCTGTCTCAACAGCATGGCTGATTCAGGGCCGAACTTTTAATAATTGCAATGAGAGCCTCTACTTGCAAAAGAACATAATACCAAATTAGACCCAACACCAACATGACCAAGAAACCAATAGGCTAAATCGTCAGAGTAACTCCAGGCTCTTGACTCGGACTCAACATACGACACAACAATTGAAATAGCAACAACTACCTCCTTCACCGATTTTTCCTGATTAACCATTGAACCCAAAAGCGATGAAGCAAGGACTAACATAATACAAAACCTAAAGGAGCACAACCACCCACCGACTGTAATACACAAAATCTTATCCCCCCAAGGACCATACCAAACCCTACAAAGCTGTAAATTTTAGATAACAATGGTATGTTCTATGCTTTAGCACAATATACTTCAATATTCCTTTAGCAACCCATTGACAATTTCCAATTATATCCAGTAGCAATCACATTGACAGTAAATGCAGATAGATCATAGAAACATGTGCAGAAGACAAGGCAAGACAAGAGGACGCAAGATTTGGCAGATGCCAGGGAAAAACCCCAATGTGGGGAAAACCCTTTGATTAAATCTTCTTAATTATTCAATAGTTCAGCAGAGAGAGAGTGCATAGATCAAATTCATTTGCCCAATACATAGTCAAAACAACTCTGTCAAAATCAGTGGTCAATAACAGTCAACTGCAGCCCTAACTAGAAAGTTAACGTTGGTCAAATCAACACCAAAATGTCCTCCAATGTAGCTCGGTCAATAGTCGTCCAATTCGGCCTTCAAGGAGAGTCGTCAAATGAGCCCTGGTCAACGTTGGTCTGTTTCTCTGAAATTCGTCTTGCACTTAACCTTGAAATTTTTGGCCTCCTGCCCACATGCGAAGAAGAGAGAGAGGCTGCCCACGCTGTAAGAACCAATCATGAGAAGAGAGAGATATGAAATGATGTGATGATTGATGTCCAAATGAGGAGAGAGGTCACTCCTATTTATACAATTCGTTGAGGGTGAGAAGACACATCCATTGGGCTTCTTGAGCCTACATTTGACTAAGGCCGACCTTGACAATTTGTGCATGAGAGAGAATAAATTCAAAATTCCACTTCTTCTTGTCAGAATGAGATGATCTTTATATCAAAATTGGACCTCTCGAAAAGAGGAATCCAATGCAATAATCATCTCCATCATATGAGTTGTCCTAAGGTGGAATTTGGCCCTAGTTGCCAATTTTAACACTCCCTCTCAACTAGGGAGAATTCCACCTGCCAATCCATTTGTCATCATCATGCCATCCTGTCATCATGTACCATCTCTGTCATCACTGCTATGCTTTGCACTGCTCTGCTGAACCATGAAGTAATAATGAAGAAGAAGTGATCGAGAGAGTCATAAGACCTTACCACTCTCGACTAACAAAAGTTAGTCCTTGATCCCATATCAAGTTGTTGAACACCATGCATCCTAGTCATAGGGAGTATGGCAGTATACGATGCGTCCATCTGTAGTGCTATGGTCCCTAACCACTTTTCCCAACTCATTGGTCAGATGCGAGGTACTTCCCATGAGTCCTGGACTCTATGGGTAGGATATGTGCTAGGGTATTGGCAAGAGAAGGTGAACCACTCATCCTGCTCATATGCCATAGGAGAAGGTGAACCACTCATCCTATGCATATGTCAATCGTAGGGGAAGGTGAACCACTCACCCTACATACATGTGTTCGCAATCGTAGGGGAAGGTGAACCACTCACCCTACACACATGTCAACCATCATGGGGTATCACAAGGGAAGGTGAACCACTCACCCTGTACCTAGCGCACCACTAGGGGAAGGGGTGCCACTCAGCTTATGGTTGCTCGTAGCTCTAAGAAGTACCCCAAGCCCCCAGGATCTCCCAGAGCTTAGTGTCCAACTCATACAGGACCCTCATAGGAGGGTCGTTCCACGACTCCAAGTCTCTCAAAAGGTCAAGAATTTGACCTTCCCCAAAGGCTTCATGAGAATTTTTGCGACCTGTTCATTGGTCTTGCCAGCATTGAGCTCAAATCTTGTGGAGAGATGGAGTTGTTAGTCAAGGCCTTGCTATGTG
The DNA here is from genome assembly GCA_031772625.1 of Pinus tabuliformis. Lineage (NCBI taxonomy): Eukaryota > Viridiplantae > Streptophyta > Pinopsida > Pinales > Pinaceae > Pinus > Pinus tabuliformis. Next base: position 945,179,335 of record CM062817.1, on the reverse strand, counting down.
ACAATGTTGGTTGGTATGATGCTATACAAATGAGTTACCAATTCGAATTCTTCTTATGAGAAATTCTTCAGATTGAGAATGTCCAAGTACCATTATGAATACCTCCCTAGTTAAGAGGGAGTGTTGAAAAGTGTAACTAGGTTCGATCTTCATAATGGCATGTAATTATGATTTTATATAATGAGAGGTAAAGAAGAAAAATAAAATTATTGTATTGACTTGCCTCATGGGTTTCATGAGCAAGAGATTTTGTTTTTGAGGCAAGACTCCCATTGAGAGTCTTTAGGAATTAATTGTCCAATAGTCATAAAATGATAGAGTCATTGTCATGTAATGAAGTCATGTTACACTTTGTAAAAGGTCAAACTTGTCTATGTAAAGTATCTCCAAGACTTTGTCACTTATCCTCTTCAAGTCGGACTACAACAATGGAAGAACTTGCTAGAAGAAGTCGACCTAACTACTTGTGATCATGTCGGCCTAAGGGACATGTGATGAAGTGTATAAATAGCCACGCTCGACCTCACTTAGAGGCAAGCAACTCGACAAGCATTCGATTAAGAAGAAGTGCGAAGAAGAGCCCAATAGCAGAAGTGCGAAGAAGGGATAACAAAGGGAGGATACTTCTGGGTATAGAGAAGGAAGGTTTCTTCTGGGGATAGCGAAGAAAGGATTCTTCTAGGATCAACGAAGGAAGGATTCTTCTAAGGTTTGTCTTGGGTTACATACTCTCTAACGAGTGAAGGAAGAAGGAATGAAGGCATCACCAAGATCTCGACTCTGCACTTTCTCTGCCTTACTGCTTAATGCAACGCAATCTTCCACATCAATTTTATACAGGTTATTCACACGAACCCCGATTTGCTTCACCTACCCAGTAATTATGTGTCTCATAAAGGCTTTCCCATTACTGAAGATCTCATCATAACCATGGTCTTCCAAAACTGCTACAAAGATGAGGTTCTTCTTCAGGCCTGGTACAAACATAACATCTTTGAGGAAAAGAGGGGATCTCGACTCCCTCTTAAAGGTTATTGTACCAATCTCGGTAGCACTGTACCTTCCATCGTCCCCAAGCTCAATATGCATCTGGAGATCTTTCTCCTCTAGGTCACTGAAAAACTCTCTACACCCTGTCATGTGGAACGAGGCACTTGAATCCAAGTACCACACACTCCCCATCATAGTGTTGGCCATGCATGCGATCAGGGTGAAGTCTAACTCGAACTGTGAAGCTAATGCTTCACCTGCTACTCCTCTTGATTTCTTCTTGCTAGACTTTTTGTGTGGACACTTTGTAGCATAGTGCCTGAATTCATGACAATTGAAGCATTTTATTTTGGACAAGTCTTTCTTCTTGCCCCCTTGGCTGGAATCTGGTTTGGTTTGAGATTTCTTCCCTTTCCTTGCTTGCCCTTCCCAACCAATGCAAAATTCTCTTCATCCTCTCCCTTGGATGAACCTCCATCTTTGGTATTTCGCCTAATTTCTTTTTGCACCAAATCAGATCATAAGAGTTCCCAATTCGGTAATTTTTCCCTTTCATTCATAGAGTCCTGGTAGCTATGCCAAGATTTTGGAAGGCTTGGAAGAGCAAGGCTCACCAGGTCATATTCTGCAACATTCACACCAACCCCTCCAAGCTCATCCTAAACTTGTGTAAATCTGGTGAGATACTATGGAATAATATCATTTTTCTGCATCTTAATGTTTCGAAGTTTTTCTTTCAGGGCCAATTTTCTATGGTCACTGTCATTTTTGAATAAATCAGTCAGTGCCCTCCACATGGCAAATGGTGTCTCTTTTCCATGGAGTTTTGAGACAATGTGGTCTCACTCCCTCCAAGATTATTCTCCTCGCCTTGGCTACATCTTTAATCCATTGGGTTAGGTTTTGGGCATTAGTTGAACCTAGTTATGGAATGTTTGTCTTGACATAATCTGACAATCCATTTTCATCAAGCACTGCCTCCATTCGATCCTTCCAAGCAATGAAATTCGAATTGCCTTCCAAGGCATACTCTAATCTCAGTCCATTGAAGGCCATTCTCCCAACTCTGAGGAAATCTTGCTACACTGAAGCTGCAAATTTGAACCTCCTGAGGAACAACTTCAAAATTCTTGTTCTAATGTGAATCCTGCTCTGATACCATGTAGAAATATGGTGATAGAATTGCAACTTCTCAAGAAATTTAATCTAAATCAAGAGACACAATTCTACTCTGCTGATCTGCAGAAATTAATTCACAATTTATAACAACATTCGCAAACATGCATCAATCACACAGATGTATCTAGGGGAAACCAATTGGTAAAAACCCCTTAAGCCTGCTTGCATTAATCAGATGAATAGAGAATCTATTACAATTGCTAGCTCTAGCTCTGAGCTCAACCTGCAAAAGAATAACTGTTCTCTCTGCTCAATGAGAAGCTCTGACCCAGTCTTAAGCAATTTATGCCCCCACCTAGGCTCCTATTTCCTTGCGCAATTCCTGAGGAAATTGGCCCCTATTTTTTAGGAATTTCCTCCAAATTGATTGCGCAATTCCCAAGGATTGATCACTGATTGCATGCAACACCTATACACTCAAAACTAGTCTACAATTGATGTTACACTGCCTTGGAATCTCCACCACAGCTAAGAAATTCAAATTCCTTGCATGCATGAGCTATTTTTGGTTGATTGATCAGTTAACTGGATGATCTCTGAGTTAGACTGTTGTCCCACTGCACAACTGACCTCCAACTAGTTCTATTAACTGTTAGAACTAGTTTAACTGAGTACAACTAGAAATAACTGAACTGGATTGCTACAAATTAGCAATCAACACATGCAAATTGAACTCCAAGCCCACTAACTCGAATTTATTGAGATAACTGAGTGACAAGAGCCATGTCACCTTAGTTAACTGCCTCAAAGTTGTTTGCTAATGTGGAAATTTCGAATTTTCTCAATTTGACCAAGGCTAAGTCAAATTGAGCCTTTCTTGCTACACTTCTCAACACTCTCTTAGAATGAAAGGGATTATCAACCACCCCTATCCTGCACTTGTGGAATTTGAACTTCCCTCTTGACAAAGCCTTTGTCAAGATGTCAGCATCTTGTTCCTCAATCAGAATGTATTGTAGCAACATTATCCTCCTTTGCACATAGTCCTATAAATGATGATACTAGATATCTATATGCTTGGATCGATCGTGAAATACTAGATTCTTAGAGAGCTTAATGCAACTCTGATTATCACAATAGATCACAGTTGGATCCATCTCCTGACCAAACAGTTCCACAAGTATCTTTCTCATCTAAATCGCCTCACATATTGCTTGACTTGCAACCATGTATTCAACTTCTGCTGAGTTGAGCGCCATAAACCTCTGCTTCCTGCTATACATGGAAATTGTTGTGGACCGAACATTGAAAATTCCACTTGATGTACTCTTTCGATCGGATGGACTCCTTGTCCAATCTGCATCAGTGAAGCCACATAACTTCACTCCCTTTGTCCGTTTGTACCATAATCCATATTGGGTAGTGCCTTTGAGGTACCGTAAAACATGCTTAACTTCCTTCCAATACAATTTGGTTGGCCTAACCATGGCTTGGATCAGCTGGTTGACTTCATACCACATATTTGGTCGTGTGTTCACAAGATACATCAGTGAACCCACTAGCTATCGGTAAATGGTAGCATCAACCTCTTCACCTAAAGTGGCATTCTCCTTCCTCTAATTGGTCACTATAGGTGTCTCCATGGGTTTACAACTCTCCATGTGAAATCCCTGTAGTATCAGGGTGGCATACTTGCCTTCAGACACAAACAACTCCCCATCACCTTGCCATACTTCTAGCTCGAGGAAGTAATGCATGCGACCCATGTCTTTCATCTCAAATTCCCTTACAAGGTCCTCCTTGCAAGAGCTAATAGCTACTCATCACCTGTCAATATTAAATCATCAACATATAAAACAATGATAAGCAATTTACCTTCTACCAAAATATGATAGAGGTTCGCATCTGCTTCACTTTTGGTGAATCCTAATCTAGTGAGATAACTATCATTTCGAGTTTACCAAGCTCGAGGTGCTTGTTTGAGACTGTACAATGCTCACTTGAGTCTGCACACATGAGACTCCCGATCAAATGTCTCAAAACCTTCTGGTTGCTCTATGTACACTTCCTCCTCAATAACACCATTGAGAAATGTTGTTTTTACATCCATTTGGTGGATCTTCCACCCCATCTACGTAGCCAGTGCAAGAATTGATGTAATGGATGAATACCTTGCTACGGGAGCAAAGGTTTCCTCAATAAATTCCCTCAACTTGAGAGAATCCTTTGGTCACAATTCTAGCCTTATACTTCTCTATGCTTTTGTCTGCTGCATGATTAACCTTGAAGATCCATCTCAAACCCACAACTGATTTATTTGTCGGTATTGGGATCACTTCCCAAACACTGTTTTTCATGATGGATTCATATTCTTCCACCTTTGCATCAACCCAAATAGGTTGCTCAATTGCTTCCTCAAAAGAGGATGGCTCACTCTTTACAAGCTCAATCATTAGAGCCATGTAGCGAGTGTACGTCTTAGGTGACCTCCTTTGCTTGCGCAAATTTGAAGGAGCTCCTTCATTCTCCTTTGCATCCTGCACCATTCTTTCAGCTTCCCTGGTTCTTTTTCTACCTTCTCTAGATGGTTTTGCTTGAGCGGATGTCTCCACTCTGCCTCCTCTCTGCTCCTCCATTTGTGGCTGCTCCACAACTTCCTAAGGCTCCTCCTTTAGAGCTAAAAGCTCCTCTTCTGGTGGGATTTGAAGCTCCCTCTCAAGAGAGCATCTCATTGCTTTCTCCTCATCAAACTTTACATCCCTTCGCACAACTGTCATTATGAGGGAAGATAAGTACACCTAGTAATTGTGTGGAGTTTTAGTGTAACCCAAAAAAAATCCCAACTCTGCTGTCGGCTCAAGTTTTTTCTTCAAATCTTTGGAGACATGGCAGTAAACAGAGGCTCCAAAAATTTCGAAATGAGACACATCCGACTTTCTCCCCGAGAAAGCCTCCTTTAGTGTAATCATACCGAGAATTCAGTGAGGACTCCGGTTCTGCAATTAGACTGTTGTGTTACATGCCTATGCCCACAAATGTAGTGGCATGCCTTGGTCATGTAGCATACCTCTCACAACTCCCATAATGCTCTGGTTCTTTCTCTTAGCTACCCCATTCTATTGTGGGTTGTGGGGAGCTGTCAATTCTCTTCAAATTCCTTCTTTGGCACAAAAGTCCTTGAAGTCATTTGAAACATACTCACCTCCATTGTCACTCCTGAGAGCCTTCACCTTCTTGCTGGTCTCTTTCTCAACTAGTGCCTTGAATTCTACAAATTTTGAGAATGTCTCATCCTTCTTCCGCATGAAGAAGATCCAACATTTTCTTGAGAAATCATCAATAAAAATAACATAGTATTTATGTCTGGCAGTGGAGGCTGTCGAGAAGGGTCCACAAACATCAGAGTGGACTCTCTCCAAGACTGCATTTGCTTTGCTGTCTCGATCATGGAATGTGGATTTTACATACTTCCCCAAGGTACAACCCTTGTAGACATCCTTCTACTCAAGTGATCCTTTAGGGAGGCCAGTGGTTATTTGCTGCATAATTTTAAGGGCGCCATGGTGCAAATGACCAAGTCTTTTGTGCCAGAGTTCACCAACATCTCGACTTTGCACTTTCTCTGCCTTACTGCTTAATGCAATGCAATCTTCCACATCAAATTTGTATAGGTTCTTCACATGAACCCAACCCCAATCTGCTTCACATGCACTGGATGTTTCTCAACTTTCCCTTTACTGAAGATCACATCATAGCCACGGTCTTCGAAAAACTGCTATGAAGATGAGGTTCTTCTTCAGGCCTGGTACAAACATAACATCTTTGTGGCAAAGAGGGGATCCCAACTCCCTCTTAAAGGTTACTGTACCATTCCCGGTACCCCAAGCTCAATATGCATCTGGAGATCTTTCTCCTCCAGGTCACTGAAATACTCTCTACAACATATCATGTGGAACGAGGCACTTGAATCCAAGTGTCACACACTCCCCATCACAATGCTGGCCATGCATGTGATCAGGGTGAAGTCTAACTCGAACTATGAAGCCAATGCTTCACCTGCTCCTCCTCTTGAGTTCTTCTTGCTAGACATTTTGTGTGGACACTTTGTAGCATAGTGTCTGAATTCATGACAATTGAAGCATTTTATTTTGGACAAGTCTTTCTTCTTGCCCCCTTGGCTGGAATCTAGTTTGGTTTGAGATTTCTTCCCTTTTCCCTTTTTTCCCTTCCCAACGAATGCAAAATTATCTTCATCTTCTCCCTTGGATGAACCTCCATCTCTGGTTTTTGCCTGATTTCTTCTTGTACCAGATTAGACCATAAGCGTTCCCAATTCGGTCTTCACCTGCTGCTCCTCCTGAGTTCTTCTTGCTAGACGTTTTGTGTGGACACTTTGTAGCATAGTGCCCGAATTCATGACAATTGAAGCATTTTATTTTGGACAAGTCTTTCTTCTTGCCCCCTTGGCTGGAATCTAGTTTGGTTTGAGATTTCTTCCCTTTTCCCTTCTTTCCCTTCCCAACGAATGGAAAATTCTGTTCATCTTTTCCCTTGGATGAACCTCCATCTCTGGTATTTCGCCTGATTTCTTCTTGTACCAAATCGGACCATAAGCATTCCCAATTCGGTAATTTTCCCTTCCATTCACAGAGTCCTAGTAGTTGTGCCAAGATTTTGGAAGGCCTAGAAGAGCTAGGCTCACCAGATCATCTTTTGCAACATTCACACCAACCCCTCCAAGCTCATCCTGAACTTGTGTAAATCTGGTGAGATACTGCGGAATAATATCATTTTTCTGCATCTTAATGTTTCAAAGTTTGTCTTTCAGGGCCAATTTTCTATGGTCACTGCTATTTTTGAATAGCTCAGTCAATGCCTTCCACATGGAAAATGGTGTCTCTTTTCCATGGAGATTTGAGACAATGTGGTCTCTCACTCCCTCCAGGATTATTCTCCTCACCTTGGCTACATCTTTCTTCCATTGGGCTAGGTTCTGGGCATTAACTGATCCTGGTTTTGGAATATCTGTCTTGACCTATGTTGCCAGGAAACGTGGGTTCGGGGACGGGTACGGGGGCGAGGACGGGGATGGGTACGCCATTTTTCGAAACAGGGTGCGTGGGTTCGTCGGGGGTATATTATAATTTATATATATATATATATATATATAATATAAATATTATATTTTATAAATTATAATATATATGAATTTGTATATTTTTCAACTTTAAACAAGAAAACTAAAATATTTATGATTTAAACTTTAAATATTTAAACATGCACATCATTGAACATTCAACATTCACAATGAAATTTCAAAATTTCTAGTCTGATATTAAGTGCAAATTGGAGTTTACATATTAATAAGAATCATGATATATGTCCATTGTCATACTACATTGAAAATTTGTCTTAAGGCATCTCCAAACAAGAACTGGGAAATTTTAAAATACTAAAATAAAAATATCTAATAGTGAACAATGGCTTCCTCAAGCCATGTCATCAACATCACTCAGATCTTCAGTTAACATGCTCTCCAGGTAGGGATCACTCTCATCTTGAGTCTCTTGCTCATCCATAGCAGCTGGAGGTAGCTCAATAAGGCCATTTGGTTGTATCTCCTCGTCCACACACATAACATCGTTTGTGTATTGGTCCTGTCTCTTGAAAGGACCCTCCTTGTATCCAGGGTCTTTTCGAGATATGAGACGAAGTGTGCTATGAACGTACACTAAGTTCTCTACCTTCTTTGAGCCCAACATATTTCTCTTTACCAAATGGATAAAGGCATAAGTACTCCAATTCCTCTCACAAGATGAAGAACAAACTACCTAGAATATCGAGGGAAGCCCATTAAATTAATTAAAAATTAAAAAATAAAAACTAAAATGAACCCCAAAGAACCCAAAAGAACTCGATTTTGGGGTTCCAAGTACCCATCATCAAGGTTCTCTGTACCCGTCAAGACAAAAGAACCCAATTTTTTTTAATGAAGAACCCAGTTCTTCATAGAAGGACCCGGTTCTTATGGGTTCTTCTCAGAAGCACCCGAACTCGAATCTGGTACTTGGGGATGAGAACCCGGGACGGGTTCGAGAACCCCACCCCTGGGTTCGGGAACCCATGCAACATAGGTCTTGACATAATCCAACAATCCATTGTCATCAAACTCTGCTTCCATGCGATCCTTCCAGGCAATGAAATTCGTGCTTCCTTCCAAGGCATACTCTAATCTCAGTCCATTGAAGGCCATTCTCCCAACTCTGAGGAAATCCTGGTACACTAAAGCTGCAAATTCAAACCTTCTGAGTAACAACTTCGAAATTATTGTTCTAATGTGAATCTTGCTCTAATACCATGTAGAAATATGGTGATAGAATTGCAACTGCTCAAGAAATTTAATCTAAATCAAGAGACACAATTCTACTCTACTGATCTGCGGAAATTAATTCACAATTTAGAACAACATTCGCAAACATGCATCAATCACATACACAAGTACATAGATGTATCTAGGGGAAACCAACTGGTAAAACCCCTTAAGCCTGCTTGCATTAATCAGATGAATAGAGAATCTATTACAATTGCTAGCTCCAGCTCTGAGCTCAACCTGCAAAAGAATAACTGTTCTCTCTGCTCAATGAGAAGCTCTGACCTAGACTTAGTCAATTTCTGCCCCCACTTGAGCTCTTATTTCCTTGTGCAAATCCTGAGGAAATTGGCCCCTATTCTTTAGGAATTTCCTCCAAAATGATTGTGCAATTCCCAAGGATTGATCACTGATTGCATGCAACACCTGTACACTCAAAACTAGTCTACAACTAATGTTACACTGCCTTGGAATCTCCACCACAGCTGAGCAATTTGAATTCCTTGCATGCATGAGCTATTTTTGGTTGATTGATCAGTTAACTAGATGATCTCTGAGTTAGACTGTGTTCTCACCGCACAACTGACCTCCAACTAGTTCTATTAACTATTATAACTAGTTTAATTGAGTACAACAAGAAATAACTGAACTGGATTGCAACAAATTAGCAATCAACACATGTAAACTGAACTCCAATACCATTAACTCGAATTTACTGAGCTAACTGAATGACAAGAGCCATGTCACCTTAGTTAACTCCCTCTAAGTTGTGTGCTGATGTGGAATTTCGATTTTTCTAAATTTGACCAAGACTAAGTCAAATTAAGCCTTTCTTGCTACACTTCTCAACAGAAGATGCACACACCTGCATTATAAAGCCTTGCCTCATGTGAGAAAGATGGTTTCTGGGATGCATGAGATTCATGTGGATCATGAAGGAGTTTGTCAAGGATGTGCGAGTGGAAAACATGTGAAGGGACCATTCCCTTCTAGCAAAAGCAAGACCAATGGAATACTTCAACTAATACATTTTGATCTGTGTGGATCCATGTCGGTGACTTCTCTTGGTGGCTACTTGTAGTACATAATTTTTGTGGATGACTTCTCTTGCAAGACATTGATTTTCTTCGTGAAGCACAAGGACCAAGCATTTGATATGTTCAAGGGCTTAAAGGTTCTGGTGGAGGATCAAATAGGAAAGAAGATCAAAATCTTTAGGTTTGACAATGGAGGGGAATTCATTTCAAATGAATTCATTGACTTTTGCAAGAAAGTAGGAATCATGAAGGAGACCATTGTACCTTACAACCCTGAGCAAAATAGTGTAGTTGAAAGAAGAACAAGGCTATAATGGAAGCAACCCGAGCTATGTTGCATGATCAAAAGTTGCCGAAGTTTCTATGGGGTGAAGCTGCTAACACTACGGTTTATGTTCAAAATAATACTCCTCATCAAGCCTTGGGTGATAAGATTCGAAGAAGCTTTCACAGGTGTAAAGCTCGAAGTTGGAAATTTGAGGATCTTTGGCTGCCTCATTTACTTTCATGTGCCGAAGGACGAGGAACAAGCTAGAAGCTTTAGGAAAGAAAGGTACTTTTGTTGGTTATTTTGAAAATCCTAAAGCTTATTAAATATATGTACTAGGTCAAAGGAGTATAGAGTTTGGCAGGGATGTAACATTTGATGAACATGTTGCTCTTGGGACAACATGGGACACTCCTCCCCTTGCGAATGTTGAGAGAAAGAATGATTGGGGATGCACAAGAAGGCCCTCCTGTGATTGAGCCAGAGCCTGATCTTGTTGATGATCCCATGGAACCCATGGACCCGTTGGATCCCCCTCCGTGTGATCCTCCCGCCAAGAAGAGACCATTATGGATTTGTGACACCTTACAGGATGCTGAGAGACATGCTGTTGCAAGAGGAACCTTTAGGGAAAGCAAGAAGCCATGTTGATATCAAGGATATGTTATAGCAATGAGCAACATTATATAGGCTGAACCACACACTTTTGAAGAAGCAGTGAAAGAACAAGTATGAAAGGACACTATGACCAATGAATATGAATTCATCATGAAGAACGATGTGTGGGAAGTGGTTCCGACACCCGAAGGGAAGTTTGTTATGACTTTTAAATGGATTTACAAAATCAAGCATGGTGCTGATGGTAGCGTTGAGAAGTACAAGGCGAGGTTCGTGGTTAGAGGATTCTCCCAAAAAGAGGGAGAGGACTATGATGACATATTTGTGCCGTTTTCCCGATATACTACCATCCGATCGATTGTTGCTCTTGCCGCTAGCCAGGGACGGATACTACCCAGATGGATGTGAAGACTGCATTCCTCATGGCATACTCAAGGAAGAAGTATACTTGGAGCAACCACAGGGCTTTGAGGAGCATGACAGGAAGACTCATGTATGCATGTTGAAGAAAGTGCCCTATGGATTGAAGCAAGCCCCAAGGGCTTGGTATGCACACATTGATAGCTATCTGATGAAGCTTGGATTTACAAGAAGCAATGATGATCCAAATCTCTAATTGAAGGTATGCCCCTGATTTTGATATTCTATGTTGATGACTTATTCTTGACATGTGGAGTCTGGAGAGCCTCTTATTCTTCAGTGTAAGAGGGAACAAGCCTTTGAGTTTGAGATGAAAGACCTTGGTTTGTTGCACTACTTCCTAGGCTTAGAGGTGTGGTACAGACCTAGTGAAATTTTCCTTTCTTAAGGGAAATATGTTGTTAAGTTAATGGAGAGATTTGGTATGGTGGAGTGCAAGTCCATGGCCACACCGGTGGAGATACATTTCAAGAAGTTATGTGGTGAAGTTGTGAGACCTGATTTGGCAAATTCCTTTGAGTAATGATAGTTGATTGGGGCACTAATGTTCTTAGTGAACACGATACCTGACATATGTTTTGCAGTCAACACTTCGTCAATTTATGACAGAGCCTCTACATGCACACTGGGTTGCTGCTAAACATGTGCTGAGATACCTGCATGGGACTATCAAACTTGATTTGAGATATATTGCCGGAGATGTGAGACTTCATGGATACATTGATGCTGATTGGGCCAGAAATGTTGTTTACAAAAAGAGAACATCACGACGCTGTTTTAGTTTGGGGTTTGCCATGATATCTTGGATGAGCAAGAAGAAGAAGTCTGTTGCCCTTAATACGATCGAGACTGAGTACATTGCTGCTAGCATGGCTAGCTGTGAGGCAATATGGTTGAGGAAGCTCTTTGGAGAGCTGTTTGAGTAGGTATTGGATATGACAGTGATATATTGTGACAACAAGAGTGGGATTTGACTTTTAGAGAATCCCGTGTTCCACGACAGGTCCAAGCACATTGAGATCATATATCACTATATTCGGGATATGGTGTAGAGAGGAGTTGTAAGACTCCATCACATTTCGACTAATGAGCAAATAGCAGACATTCTTACCAAGCATTTACCAAAAGGGAAGTTCTTGGTCTTCAGAGAGAAACTTCAACTGGTGGAGGTGACCCTTCCGTGAAGGGGTCATGGCTGATCACAAACGCCGAGCTCTGGGAGCTCCTGGGAGTGTGGGGTACTCCTTGGAGCTATAGGGTTGACAGATCTTATCCTTTGATAAGTTGATCTCCCCTAGTCAAGTCTGGGACTTGACGAAGTACACTCCCCAACATGTATCCTACGCACAAGCTAGGCTTGTTGGGATTGCCACTCATTTGGCCAATTAGTGGAGACTTAGGTCAACAGATCTTTACCTATGGCAGACACGTCTGGTAAATTGATCTCCCTAAGTCCGGGATTTATGGTGTTCAAGCACTTGGTCTTTAAGGATCAAGTTGGGTGACATAGAGTCGACAAATCTTTGTCACTTTTGGCAAATTGATCTCCCTATTGTTGAAGATATAGGGTTGGAAGATCTTTACCCTAGTGGTATATTAATCTCCCCTATTAAGTGGATGGATTTTTATGATCAACCGGTTGGACATGGGGTCAGTAGATCTTTGTCACTTATGGCAAATCGATCTCCCCTATTGTCTTTGATATAGGGTTGGCAGATCTTTACTCCCTTGGTAAATCGATCTCACCTATGATGATTCTTCTTCTTTAGATCGAGAATGTTCAACAAATGAGCAGATGCAACGATGATGATGATGAGACATGTACATTTGAGATGAGACTTGTGATGCAGTGGAAAATTCCTTCCTAGCTGAGAGGGAGTGTTGAAAATTGACAGCTAAGGGAGCAATTCCCTCCTTGGAGAGGCCTAGCAAACCCTAAGGAAACCCTTCTAGCCCTTGGAAAAATTTAATTTTCTCATGGAAAAATATTATTTTCAAAGTCAACACAAAAAGAACAAGTCAGCCCAAAAGGAGAAATTCGTTCACCAAATCCACATATAAATACAAGTTACTTGGCATCACATCGCATCATCTCTCTTCATCATTTGGTTAGTACATCTCTGAAATACTTCAGGTTGTCTTCACACATGTGAAAGGAGGACAAATTTTGTTGACCAACATTGACCTATTGTTTTGGGACTGTTTGACGAGTGTTGACTTTGGAAAGGTTGACTTGTTTTGACTTGGTTTTGGATTTGTTCTTGGAGGCCGAATTTAGGAGAGAGAAGGCTGAATTTTTCTGGGCACTTTGACCATCTTTGACTGTAGGTTTGTGGTTGCTTTGATTGCAAGGCTGACTTTGACTTCAACCGATTTTTGAGGCAAATTTGTGGACTGTTTTTTTTGGGTTTGACCAAGCAAGGAAGGTCAATTTTGTTGCTGCTTTTCTGAATTGTTTGGGGCTGATTTGATCGGTGACTTGTGACTGGTTAGGGCTATGTTGATTACTGTTGACTTTGACAGAAAATTGCAGAATTGGTATTTGACTAGATTTGACTTTTATGCTCATATTGGATTAGATATTGATTGGTAGGGCTATGTTGATTACTGTTGACTTTGACAGAAAATTGCAGAATTGGTATTTGACTAGATTTGACTTTTATGCTCATATTGGATTAGATATTGATTGGTTGACTTGGTTGGTCAAGGATTTGACCTTTGACTAGTTGATGTACTTGGACTATGTATCTCTCTGTTGAACATTTGATGAACATCTAATAGAAGAAGAATCTGGTTAGGGTTTTCCCCCTTGTGGGGTTTTTCCCTGGTCTTTGACCAAAATTCTCTGTCTCTATTGTTCTCGGATGTCTTCTATTGTGCATATGGTTTATTGTGCTATTTACAATTGCTTACTGTTATTGGGTGATTGAAAATAATTGGATAAATTAATTGCTAGAAGAAGAAATTGTCTAAGTGATTGTTACAACATAGAATATGTTGGGAATCACTTTCTTCTTCAGATGAGGAACTATCTTCCTTGGAGAGGAAGTTTTTCTTAAACCCTTTCTTCTTACCTTGGTTGTTGAAATTTCTTTGACCTTTCTTTCCTTTTGTAAATGTTTTATTCTTATGAGGGCACTTAGCAACAAAATGACCTATCTCACCACAGTCAAAACATACTAATGGAAGTTTTCCTTTATACTTACCTGTTCCTCTTTTCATCTTCCTTGTAATGTATGCAAATTCTTCATCTGAAAGTCCTACTTCTTCTTCTTCTTCCTCTTTGCAACAACTAGATCTAGGTTTGGATACCTGTTTGCCCTTCCCGGTTTTCTTGGATGCTGTGAATGCAGTTTCTATATTAGATGAGCCATCTTCTTCTTCAATCCTCATTTCATAAGCTGTAAGTATCCCATGTAGTTCGTCCATACTCAAGTTGCTTAAATATGATCTATCTTCTAATACCGAAACCTTAGGATTAAATCTTGATGGAAGAGTTCTGAGGACTTTCCGAACAATGACCTTCTTATCAACTGGTTCTCCTAATCCTTCCAAGGCATTTGTTATTTCATCTACACGTTGAAAGTAAGCTGCGATGTTCTCATCTTCTTTCATCCTTAGTTGTTCAAATTGAGCTCTGTAAATTTGAAGTTTTTCTTCCTTGACCTTCGAGTCTCCTGCATATATATTTTGAAGCTTGTCCCATACTTAGCTGTTTTACAACCCAATACCTTAACATAGACAGATTGAGTGAGTCCACTTATAATAAGATCCTTTTCTTTAGCATCATTTACGATATTTTTCTTACCTTGTTCATCTTTTGTTGCTTTGTAGCCTTGCTCGACAATTTCCCAAACTTCATATCCTTGCGCAAGTAAATGAACTTGCATCCTTCCGCTCCAAAGTGCATAGTTATCTCCATTAAATAGAGGAACTCTATTCTTGGTGTACTCCATGATCTCCTTCCAGTTGTTAAACTGCTACTGAAGGAACCAAGCTCTGATACCAATTGTTGGAATCACGATTGTCGTTAGACCAAAACCCGTAAGTGTTAGTCAACGATTGCATCGCCAGAGATAAGGATCCACGAGAAGCGGTTAGTCCATGTCGCGAAACACACAGGGAGTGTTGGTTTATCCAATGTCCAACAATCTCCCCCCAACGCACGCCGAGTGTGTATTGAAC
Organism: Pinus tabuliformis; assembly: GCA_031772625.1. Taxonomy (NCBI): domain Eukaryota; kingdom Viridiplantae; phylum Streptophyta; class Pinopsida; order Pinales; family Pinaceae; genus Pinus; species Pinus tabuliformis. Next base: position 945,164,328 of record CM062817.1, on the reverse strand, counting down.
TCGTGACTTACGCTCTAATACCACTTGTTGTCATTGCCCACTGCTGCATACTTCTATCACTAATCACTGTTACTATACTTGCTACAACTTGTGACTGTCCACTACTCCAATTGTCTTCCATCAAACTCTAGTTGAATTAGGTCTTTCATCTTTATTCTATGACTGTTAGTTATGAAGAGATTTCCATATTACTTAGAAACACTGCCATGTCATCAACCTTCTATCCTTTTATGCTACATCATCACACATTGTCAGCCCATGGGGTTTTGGACCCTAAATTTGGTCTTCAACTTTGACTAGGCTTTTCTCTCAATCCGTGAAGGCCCATGAGATGCTCCACATACCACCAGAATTGTTGAACAGGTTGTCATTGATGTCAAAGCAAGGGCGGGTGCATGTATCAGGTAAATGAGAGGTTGCAGGAATGAAACCCTAGCCCTAGGGTTTGAGTTCCTTGGACGATGAAGAGATCCTGTCTTTTGTTGGCATTTTTGGAGCAGCAAATTAGTGTGCTTGCCTTAGAGACCCTCGCCATCAAATTCTACTTGTCGGCCTGATTCCGATGGTATGTGCAGCATCTTGTGGGCCTTCACGGATTGAGAGAAAAGCCCAGTCAAAGTTGAAGACTAAATTTAGGGTCCAAAATCCCAAGGACTGATGATGTGGCATAGAAGGATTGAAGGTTGATGACGTGGCAGTATTTCTAAGAAAATATGACAATCTCTTCACAACTAACAGTCATAACATAAAGATGAAAGACCTAATTGAGCTAGAGTTTGATGGAAGACAGCTGGAGTGGTGCACAGTCACGAGTTGTAGCAAGTACAGTAACAATGATTAGTGATAGAAGTATGCAGCAATAGACAATGACAACAAGTGGTATCAGAGCGTAGGTCACGATTTTGATACACACCCGACTTGCGTTGGGGGGACAGTGTTGGACATTGGATAAACCAATGCTCCCCGTGTGTTTTGCGACATGGACTAAGCGCCTCTCGTGGATCCTTATCTCTGGCGATGCGATCGTTGACTAACACCGATGGGTTTTGGTCTAACGACAATCGTGATTTCCAACAAAACATTGAAAAATGAACACTTGAGCCTGTTCTTGGACAAAATCAAAACCATCCTGGACTTTGACCTTACTCGCTGATTTGAGATTTGAACTAGGTCTTCTTTTTCCATCACTGTTCTTTCACCTAAGATCTGATACCATGTTGAATTTTCATGATTTCCTAATCTAATAATTACTTTCCAATGATTCTTTAACCAATTCATCTCATGTCACAATCATCATTAAGCAATTATACATAGAAATTCTCAACAGTAAAAACAATAATAGCAATAGGATCATGAAGAGACAACCAAACACAAGAGACACAATTTTTTACCCTGGGAAAACCCTAACTAGGGAAAAATCCTTCAACATTTTCTTAGAGAAATTGTCCAATTCAACAAGAGATACAATCTGATTTTTCCCAGTCAAATAAAGTCAAAATGCCCAACAAACAAGCCCAGGTCAAACCTAGTAAAAAAGTGATATTTTCGGCCTTCTGAATAGATGGTCAACTGAGGTCAACTAGGCTAAATTTCGACCTCTTGCACCTTCACAGAGTTTCGGTTTGCTGCCCAAAGAAATGCACAAAAAATTTCGATTTTCTCCCACACATGCGAAGTCAAACAAAGATAAGAATGAGCTTGGTCAATGCTGGACTGTCTTGGTCAATTTTTGGTTTGATCCTCCTCTCTTTCCTTTGCAAAAATGAATGGAAGATATGATGATTGTGTGAACCGAATTTCCCTTCAAGTGAGGAAGTCGATTGACAATATATAGTGGTTTGATGAGCCCGAATAGGTGTGTCTTTTGGGTCTAGCCGACTTGAACTTCTTGTAGGGATGACTTGACTTTTAGGAGGAAAAATTCGAAATTCAAAATTTGACTTTTTCCCTCTTTTATTTGGAGCCGACTTTAAATTTTTTCATATTATACAATAAATGAATACCAACCGCAACTACCAAAATTCAACAAAGGCCAGGCTGGAGGCATCTTGGGTCCTCTAGGTACATCATAAATGTCTCCAACGCCAAGCTTCATGGGCTCAACGTTTCAACATCCGTGGGTCCATCACAGTGCCAAGCATCATATGGGGTCATCAAATAGCCCAATGCTCTGCTCTAGATAGGAAACACTGCATCAATAGGATCATATTCTCTCTTTAGATTGGGTAAAATGACCTCTGTAATGTTGCTGAAAAAGTAGGGTAATCATCTCAAGAGGCCTCTATCGTTGTGATGAAACCACCTGACAAAACCCTCTCTAGATCTAGTGAAAATCAACAATCATTAGGTACAATAACCATAGATTCATCATAGTGGGCCATACCTAATGTTGGGGGCACAATACTACTTCATGCAAATCTCACCTTCAAATATCTAACTAGATCGAGTCTCATAAACAAGTTACCTCCTTATGCTAGGGATGGTTAAATGGATAACCCTATTAGATGTTCTAGGTTAGCCCATCAACCATAGGTGTGTGTGAAATGGTGGAAATAGAGCAGGAATGACTTCAGGGCAGGATGCCATAGCCAAGTGACTAGCTAATGGTGGTCCAACATCTTGAGTGTATAGAAGTAAGAAGGGAACAATTGTGGAGACATGAGTTACCCCTTTCCTTGGCCTGATTTTTCCACCCCTTTGGTGTGCCTTTTACTTTTTTATGATTTGCTTTGATTTGGATGCATAGCTCAAGAGCCCAAGCTTGTTTTTTGAGATTTAGCATTTAATACCCCTTAACAATGAGTCAGTTTATTGCTCATTAGGGTTGGGACAATATAAGAGTTCCTTTTATAGATGAAGGAACTGGGTGATGGCTAATGAGAGGGGTAGAGCTCATGCTAGGATTTTACCCACGCACTAATAAAATGTCCCAACCATCTTTTGCATTTTATCTTTTGTCTTTCATTATGGCTTTCTTATGCTTTCTTTTAATTGCATCAATCTCGAGGGCTAAGTTTTCTGACCAAGACTCAAGGATGAGGATGAGAGGGTGCTAATCCCTATGACAAATGACCACCAACCCGAAGAATGGAGGTGGAATAATAGGAAATATGGAAAGTGTTAATTATGGAATACCGTGGATACACTACTTCAATCAGAGCTTCCCTAGTATTTCCCTTCCTAAAACCTTAAGGCCTTAGAGGAAGTCCTACTAGACTAGAGTCAAAGACTAACCTACCAGGTGAAGTGAGGGAACAAGAATACAGTCAAGATCGATCAATCGTCCAGTTCACACCTTGATCCATATTAGTATGCCCAAAACATTAAGTGAAAGCACATGATTACAAAATGGTTAAAGTACCTGCTGATGGATAACCCACCTTCCTTCAAAAAGGAACGCTGGATGGGATAGAGAAATTTGACCGGAGAAAGAAATGGAGGATCCTGGCATCATGTCATGTGCTGATCATATAGGGTTGTTGGTTAGCTGGCTATCCAAGGAGGAGAAAAGTTTTCTCCTATGGGTTATCCACATTTTGGTGGGTAACAGTGCCTAGACATGAACATAGTTTGTATGCAGGTATGAAGTTACTATGAACAACCCTTATTCCTCGTTTGTGTCTTAGACATGAAATTTACCCTTGAATACTTCTGTTTAGTGTCTAAATGGACATGTGCTAGATTATTGCACAAAGAAAGTTTGCCTAACCCCTTGTGCTGATTGATGGGTTCCTGTAAAAAAAAATAGGAATTGCATTTATCAACCATTATGATATTTTTATTTTTTTCAAAATTATTATTTTATATGGATATCTTTGACATTTTCCTATCCCCTATTTCAAAAGTGTCATACCCACACCTGTAGTCATGTACCATGGCAACTTAGCCTCTCTCTATACTCTCTCTAAATATTTCATGGAGTACTTGTCAGTTGGGTTTAGCTTGGATTGGATGGTTTGGAGGAATAATTGTTATCCTCCCCACCAAGGTTCAAATCCCATAAAGTGACATGTTAAGCTCTTGAAAGAAGTAATCTATGTGGCGCTCTTAAATGAGTATATAACGTGGCATTGGCATGATACCGACAACCTCACTCTTGCCTTCAAGGTAAGAGATTGGCTGGTTTATTTCCTTGAGTGGTCCCAGTGCTCAAGATTTTGGTAATTGGTTTTAGCTTGGGTGGAATAGTTGTTATCCTCCCCACTGAAATTCATATCCTGTAAAGGGACACGTTAAGCTCTTGAAAAGAGCAATCTATGTGGCACTCCTAAATGAGTATATAATGTGGCAATAGCGTGGTACCATAAACCTCACTCTTGCCTTTGGGCTAAGAGGGAGCCTGATTTTTTCCCTGGGCGATCCCATGCTCAAAATTTTCTTTGGAAAAAAAATTAAAAAAAATTCACAGGTTACCTATTAACAGCATTTTCAAGCAATCTCAATACTCAAACCAAATGATTTAAAAGAAAATGGATTTATTGGATTTCATGGCAATTATAAATAGCTTTTTGCCAATGAAAATCTGTTTGTTGATTGCTGGAACTACTTAAAGAAACTTAAGTGATCTTTTACTAAAACATGATTCTATGTGGCACTCATAAATGAGTATATAATGTGGCAATAGCGTGGTACCAGAAACCTCACTCTTGCCTTTGGGCTAAGGGGGAGGCTGATTTCTTTCCCTGGGCGATCCCATGTCCAAAATTTTCTTTGGAAAAAAAAATTAAAAAAATTCACAGCTTACCCATTAACAACATTTTCAAGTAATCTCAATACTCAAACAAAATGATTTAAAAGAAAATGGATTTATTGGATTTCATGGCAATTATAAATAGCTTTTTGCCAATGAAAATCTGTTTGTTGATTGCTGGAACTAAATAAAGAAACTTAAGTGATCTTTTACTAAAACATGATTCTTAAGTGTTAAAATTAAAGATTTCAGTAGATCCTTTAATTGCTTACATTGAACTTCTAAGAACAAGGTTTTAAAGGTGTGTAAAGGATTACGTTTGGAAAAAATGTTATTGGTATGATATCCTATCAAACGTTTCCTTCAATTAAAGTCAAAATACAAATAGTTTGGGATTATAAATGATTCAATCAGATTCTAGAAGCTTAGCACTTATTAGGATGGAGTGATATTCCTAATGCCATGCTAGGTATACATGTCAATACTGGCATCAAACTAATAGGTGTTTATTGTTAGTTCTCATTACAGTTACAAGTTAACATGGTGTATGAGCATGGCATTACCATTGTTATCTTTTTACCATTTTCTATACTTTAGAAATGTGATAATTAGATATATTTATTATAAGATGGTAAGATTAATTGTTTATCTGTCATATAATTATGTTTATCACAATGATTTTGATCTGGTCAATGTCGTCTTCTGGTTATCTATGTATTTGTTTTGACATTATTTTGCAATCCTTTTTGTTAATTCAATTTTCTTCATCCTGTAATGTACTTCACTTTATTTTAAGAGTAGTTAAAGTTTCTGCACATATTTGATTTTCATTCTAATATTTGTGGATATTTAACCTTACTAATTGTTGTATATTCGTGGAAAGTTCTTTTTACAATGCAAAGCACTGTTTGGTTTGCGTACAACGTTATTCCATGGTACCATTAGATGTAGCAATGTTTAGATACACAGCTTATAGTATAGTCAACAATAAGTCCTGTCGTTGCTAGCTTAGATACTAACTATTGGTCCTGCATGAGATAATTGATCTGGATATGAAATACTGCAATGGCGACAAGTGTCTAACTAATGGTAGCAATGAGGGCACTTGAGACATGTGTTTAATGGTTTATCCATTTTATCATTAGACTATGAGACCTTGTCCTAATTAGTATTTTTGTTCTTAATGATTTTGATTTTCTTTCTTAAATCTTTACGTGTTGATTTTGATTTAGACCTCTTTATGCTTTGCATGACAATTCTTTCTTTTCATGTTTTTGTAACTTTCAAAGATCATGCATTCTCATCCTTTGGTTCTTGTCATGTACTAATAGCTAATGTATGCACATTTTCCCTTGTTTTGCTGGCTACTCAGAAATTACAAGTATGAAACAGATTAATGGGTTTCTTTATGATACATTGCAGACTGTTCCGCATGACTTTGTCATTCGTTGGATGTCGAAAATAATGGGGAAAAAATATAAAGTAATACTTTTGTTCGAGAATAAGCCCAAACAATGGAATGTTACCTTCATGACATATGAGAGAAATGCTGGATTTTTTTGTGGGTGGAGAGCCTTTGCTGTTGCTAATGGGCTTCAAAAAGGAGATAAATGTGTTTTTAGGTTGGTAGATAAGGTAAAGTACATTTTTAAGGTCCATGTCATTGGGCATGAACTCCATGAAGGCCGTGGAGGTAGACATAAGGAAATAAATATAACAAGTGCACATGCTTTGGTGCCGCATGAGAAGATGAAGACATCTGTGGTCAAAATAGATCCTTATCGTCTGGTAGAGAGTATTATTCCTCAGTGCATGGCTGAGTACAACAAAGGCTCACGTATGAGAGGCTCCATGGTAGGGTATGAAAGTCACAATCCCTTTGAGATTACTTACATTCAAGGACCTACAGAAAATACCCAAATTGAAGTTATTGAAATAGACTAGTCGATTTAAAGAGTTGAAACTTTTTCCTTAATGTTTTGAATTTTCAATATTGGTCCCGAGAATAATTTGTTTAAAGAATGTTTATAGATGACAGTGACACTTATATACAAATTCAAGATTATTCTCTATTCAAGTTAGGTTTCTTTAAATTTATCTAATGCTTTTAGACATTTTAATTTTGATAGGATAATACAGTTCCCTTTCCCAGAAATGAAGTCCCCCAATTATCTATCATTCAAAGCTCCCAATGTCAACTTGTGTTGCTTATGGCAAGTTAGAATCATTTTTTTATTGTGTATGTAATGTAAAGCTCTCATCCATGTCAATTTGTGTTGCTTATGGCAAGTTGAATCATCTTTGGTTTGTGTCTGTAATGTAGGCAACAAGTTATTGCTTGAGTTATATATGTTGTTTGTAATGCAAGCAACAATTCATTGCTTGGATTGTATTTTGTGTTATATCATACCAGAATAAATATTTTATATTTTCTCCTTTATGAAGGCTTTGGGATATATGTAAATTATAGGTTTTGAAAAGTGAACCTTCCTCTTAGAAAATATGGATGCAATTTAGGCATTCTATCAAGTGTTAGATCATACCAGAATAAATATTTTATAATTATAGGTTTTGAAAAGTGAAGCTTTCTCTTAGAAAATATGGATGCAATTTAGGCATTCTATCAAAAACTATCTTTAGAATGGGCTAATGCTATATAATAATTCAATAAAGGAGTTGGAAGTTAGTGTCTTATGGTTTTATTAATGTTGACAAATGTCATGATGATATACTTGCTAATTATTTCATCAAAAGATTATAAAAATAACTTAGGTGAAAATACATTAGTTCCAGATTTGTTCTAAAGTTCACATTCAATAAAGGAGTTGGAAGTTAGTGTCTTATGGTTTTATTAATGTTGAAAAACTATCTTTAGAATGGGCTAATGCTATTTATAATAATTCAATAAAGGAGTTGGAAGTTAGTGTCTTATGGTTTTATTAATGTTGACAAATGTCATGATGATATACTTGCTAATTATTTCATCAAAAGATTATAAAAATAACTTAGGTGAAAAATACATTAGTTCCAGATTTGTTTTAAAGTTCACCGTTATTCAAATAACGCTTCCTCTTAGAAAATACGGATGCAATCTAGGCATTCCATCAAAACATATCTTTAGAATGGGCTAATGCTATTTATAATAATTCAATAAAAGAGTTGGAAGTTAGTGTTTTATGGTTTTATTAATGTTGACAAATGTCATGATGATAGTTTTATTAATGTTGACAAATGTCACGATGGTATATTTGCTAATTGTTTCATCAAAAGATTATAAAAGTAAGTTATTGTGAAAAAAAACATTAGTTCTAGATTTGTTGTAAAGTTCACCATTATTCAAATAACGATTCACATAGCATTTTTATAATGTTTTGATTTTGTTTTAGGTTGGTTATTAATATTTTTTAGTCTATCTTTTCAATAATACACATTAATTTTTTTTGGATTTAGATTTGCATTTTTATTAAAATTACATGAGTATAGTTTCTCATTGGATTTGTTGAGGGGTAGGAATTGTGTATAAAAATGATGGTTGCAACTTTTTGTATTTTTTGTTAAATTAAATGTTTTTTTTCAAAATTTACTAACCATTGATATGCACATACATTTTATGCAAAATGACCATTGTAATTTCCATGAACAATAGTAGCATCGTAAGGAATATAAAAAAAAAAATTGTAGTTTAGTTTTGAAAAGGCTAACATAAAAACAAGTACAATGGTTAGGTGTCCACAATGAAGATCAACATAAAGTTTGAAAGAAATAATGGTCTCGAGATCTAGAGGTGGGTTGTGATCATGGGGGTTTGGGCCCTACCCATTGATTGGTAGATCATTAATATGTTCGATAGTGTCATATCTGTTAGTGTCTGAGTCACCAGTGATCAAATGTACTCTTTCCATGTGGTTGATAGGGTCTTAGGTCAAATTGTTATATTTTAAAATAAAATTTGACATCTTAAAATAATACACATTAATTTTTTTTTGGATTTACATTTGCATTTTTATTAAAATTACATGAGTATAGTTTCTCATTGGATTTGTTGAGGGGTAGGAATTGTGTATAAAAATGATGGTTGCAACTTTTTGTATTTTTTGTTAAATTAAATGTTTTTTTCAAAATTTACTAACCATTGATATGCACATACATTTTATGCAAAATGACCATTGTAATTTCCATGAACAATAGTAGCATCGTAAGGAATATAAAAAAAAATAGTAGTTTAGTTTTGAAAAGGCTAACATAAAAACAAGTACAATGGTTAGGTGTCCACAATGAAGATCAACATAAAGTTTGAAAGAAATAATGGTCTCAAGATCTAGAGGTGGGTTGTGATCATTGGGGTTTGGGCCCTACCCATTGATTGGTAGATCATTAATATGTTCGATAGTGTCATATCTGTTAGTGTCTGAGTCACCAGTGATCAAATGTACTCTTTCCATGTGGTTGATAGGGTCTTAGGTCAAATTGTTATATTTTCAAATAAAATTTGACATCTTTTTGTTGTCAAATGATCAGTGGTTCTTGTCTAGGTTAGTGCTACTCCCTTCACTTACTCATGATCATCATCAATCATCATGCTCATGTCATCATCTAGGTGTCCTAGGTCATCAAAATAGTTAATGTGTCATCATATAGGTTATGGTCTAGGATTTCACTTGATTGTCATCATTATGTCAGTCATCAAAATCAAATAAGGGAGTCATGTCCATCATTTGGGTCACCATCATGAAGATAAGGAAACAGAAGACATCATTAAGGAGTAGCAGGCACATATCAAAGAGTTACAAGATGACCTTTTTAAAGCCAACTTCATGGTAGCTTTCCTACAACAAGAGAACATGCACTCTAAGTTAACCCTGATGCAACTGAATCACCCTTGCAACAATTTGAGGAGGAGATGCCCGATGAGCAAGAGATTTTTGACCATGGAGATAGATCAAATGCAAAGATTATCAAGGAACAACAAGCACAAATACAAGAGCTCAAAGATGATCTTGCAAAGGCAAACCACATGGTGGCCTTCTTGAAACAAGAGAACAGACTTTTGAAGGTGAGCTTGATGCAACATGATGCCTCACAAGGCCTTCCATCATCTAGCAAAGCAAAGGAAAAAGGAAAAGGTGATTGGCTTAGAAGAGCAGGTTGAAGACAAGGAGCCATCTCCTTCAACAGTATAGAAAGACTCTATTGACCCTATAGCTGCAAGCAGTGGTAAGGATAGAGAATATTTGCTTGAGAAGTTAAATGAGCACTTGGAGAAGCTCCTGAGGAAGGCAAACAAAGCCACAAACCTTCAAAGACACATGTCTAGGCACTACTTCACCAAGAACCAGATTTGCAAAATTAGGGTTAGAAGCATGAAAAGGAAACCTAAGAAAACCCTAATCAAGCTAAAGAAAAAGGATAACTTGGATTTGCTTGCTGAGGCATCTCTAGTTGTCTAGGCCACCACTTAGAGATGTTAAAGATGAAGTTTCAGCCAATTTTGAGAAATTTTGGTCAATTTTTGAATTTTTGGTGAATTCTGGCAATTTAGTTGCACAGAAGCGCAACATGGCCATATTGTGATTTTTCTCACAACATCCAAATCACAAATGGCTAGCAAGGGTGGATAGCCCTTGACCCCTACATCATAGTCATGCACTTGCTTTGCCATGTCAGCTCATAATTTTGGTGAAAAGGTCAATAAACAGGTCAATTTTCATGTTTCTGCCTCCTTTTTGGACCCCGCATTGCGTTTTTGGGAATACTTTTGGGAGAATGAAGTTTAAGGTGGCTTGGAGGTGAATTTTTGTTGGTTTAAATGTTCTAAGTTCTACTAGACAACTAGGGCTATCTACACCAACCCTTAGATGATCTTGAAGATGCATAAAAATGATCCAAAATGGCCCCACAAGCAGCACATTGCACTTCTGTTTCTCACGCTGCGCTTTTGAGAAATTTCACTGCGCTTTTGCCAGGAGGTCAAATTTTCGAGTTTTATCAGTCTAGGTCAACCTTTCATGATGTATTTTGTCTTCTTGGGTTTTCACATGATGTAATTAATTGTAATGGAACTAGTAAATGTCAAAATGATGTAAATTCATGCTCATTAATGCTTGCAAAGTCAAAGTGAATCAGTTAGGGTTAAATTGGGAGTTAGTTTCTAACCTCCCTAGTTTTAGGTTTTGTTAGAGAGATTGATGTAATCAATTCCTAGGTTGATGAATTTGACCCCTGAGAGGGGGAATGTGGTTTTTGGTCTATATGTAGCCTGATATAAGTCATAGAGAGGGTTGGATGCTTGATAATCATAGCTTGGAGCTAGTGTACACTTTTTTTGCAGTAATACAACAAGCAATTGCAACTATTATCTTGGGATTCTTGTGGTATGCTTTGTGACAATGTTTTTTCTTTGTTTTATCATAAAATTGAATATATATTTCTCCTTACTACCATATCTATGCTTTCTTGTGATCATCTCATAGGTGTTTAAGCAGAATTCATAAGTTATATGCTTTGTTTTGATGAGATTTTCATGCTAGTGTTCTATTTCTTCTGATGAGTGAATTCATGGTTACATGCTCATTCTGATCCTCTATCTTTTCATCCCTATACCACAATGACAACCTACTTCTGTCACTAATCATACCTACCTTGCCCCATTATATCTTTGCAATTGATCATTTGAAACCCTAGCCTAGCTCCTAGATCTATGAGCTTCATCCAACAAACCCTAAATTCAAACCATATTGAGCTTTGAATATCTAGTCTAAGATCTATCTTCCTTTCCAGTCACTCATTGGCTGTGAGATCATAGAGAGAGCCCTCTCTGATTTGGTAGGGCTAGCTACTAGGTCCAATGTTGGTTTGAGGTTACCTTTGTCGGTCTCTTTTCTCAGCCTTGGGACATTGAGGAGTGCTAACACTATCCATCCTCTACTTGTGGCTTATGTCACTTCTTCATGGATATGGCCAAGTTTAGTTTGGGGATCTTAACTTTCAGTGGCAAAGAAGGAAGCAAACAATTTTGGTGCTAATGGTCTCGACTTTGATATTCATTGCATGCTTGAACTAGGTGGCCTATTTTGTGGCATGACTTATTATCATTTCAATGCAAATGAGCCAAGTTGGGAGAGAGTGAACTTCTTGCCGAACTTGGCTCATGGTGCAGGAGGGTGAGCCCTAATTTCCATCAACTGTAAGGGATGTGCTAGTTGTCCCACCTTTTTGGCATGAACCTAAATCTAAAGGCATGCATAGGCATATATTAGAGCATCATCATACCAGGTGAAATGAGTGAACTATGTTTTCACATTCATTTCATTTTTTCTAGATAAAAAATAACAACTCTATTATAACAAGTTGCTACATTGCATGAAACTCTATGGTCCATGGGAATTGACCACCAAGCATTGATTACTAGGTAACATCTCCAAGAAGTTACTCATCAAACATGTTAGAGACCCAACCCTATTCTTATTGGGCACAAGAGCACAACAAAAAGATGCTTGACAGTTTTAACTTCATGATAGAAAGGGCATTTGAAGTAAAACATTCCCATATATTTTAGGCGTTGGCCAAGAGCAAGTCTTCCTAGAATCAAAGGCCAAGAAAATATAACTCTTTTTGGTTCAATGCACAATTTCCACAAAAATAAGTCTAATTAGGCACTTAGAGGGTTTACAATGTATCCTTTAGAGTTTAATTATGGTATCAATCCTATGCCTAATATTGAGCTACTTGTACCTATTTACTAGCTTGTGTTTCGTAAAGCACTTAGTGTTATGCCTAATATTGAGCTACTTGTACCTATTGACGAGCTTGTATTTCTTAAAGCACTTAGGGTTGTTCTACTTCTAGTTTTTCCACCACTACAATACCTAGTTTGAAAAATAATTAGTTATTTTTAAGGTCTTGAAACATTTCAAGGATACTCACAAGTCTAAATTTGACATTGATACTTCTCCATTACTTCCAATAGTGAGACTTAGAATAAAAAAAAGTCCTCTGTACAAGATATGCCCCTATTAACTAATTTAAGTTTTATTAACAAAGATGACACTTTATACAATGAGTAACTGTTAACTAACAAGTTAATGGGTGTTATTCAATGAAGGTGGCTGTTGAGATTCTAGTGCAATCAGACTAGAACATTTTTTTAAACCGATAACTACTTTCAATGACACAATAGTCTTCTTTAGACCATTTCAATCATCAAAGCAATTATACATTAAAAATTTCAACCATTCACTTCTACCATAGAGCAATAGACATTATAATAAACAATAAGACGAGACAAGAGACACCAAAAATTAGGCCATCAGCGAAGGCAAAGCCCATAAGGGGAACCTCATCAATCTTTCCTTATAAGAGAGAGTTAAATTCATCAATTTGTACATCAAGATACAAAGACATAATCAAAAGTTGACTAGCAAGGTGACCTTTCATAAGTGTCAAGCCAACAAAAGTGCTAAACCAAAATATCACAAATCTGTCACAATGGACATCACACCTTCACACATGTCACATAGATGATGATCCTCAAATCTAAGTGACAACCTTTTGTCCTTCACATATATCATAGTTATGACAAGCCACATGGTTCACATAGAATACAAACCTCTGTCCTTTGGAGCCACACAACATGCACATATAGAGCCATAGAAATCGTGCCTTTGGAGCCACATAAATCACACATATAGAGCCACATAACTCATGCCTTTGGAGCCACAAAACTTGCACATATAGAGCCATAGAAATCACACCTTTGGAGCCACATAACTCGTGCCTTTGGAGCCACAAAACTCACCTTTAGAGCCATAAAACTCGTATATTTACAAATAATAATGTTTCCTCAAAGCTCGCATAAAACAAAGATGAGATCTGAAAAGTCTTCCTTGGAGGTGAGATATTAGGCTCAATATATATTTGTTTGTCCATGCGAATACACGTGACTTTTGGGCAAGATGACAGGGGCCAACTTGAGCAATTTAGGAGACAAATATTAATTCAAATTTGCCATTTCTTCTCAATATGAAAATACCGACCAAGGCTACCATATTTCCAACACTCCCTCTTAGCGAGGGAGGTACTTTTCATTCCCTCTCTTAAGATCAATCTTCCCGACCAAACCATAGGTCTCTTGGTAAACACCTAAGGGAGAGATCTTATGTACAAGTCTCTTTATGTGTTAAGATCAATCTCCCAGGTTAATCCATTGGTCTCTCAGCCACAACCTAAGGGAGAGCTCATAAGTCTTATCATAAGGAAAGATACATAACATCTAACACATCCCAAAAGCCACAAACATATGACATCCAAGTCAGTGCACCACTGACCAGTGGGATCAATCAATGTGGTCAAACCAATCGTATGCACAGGGTACATCTCCTCGACCACAAACAAGGTCTCTCGGTCCACGACCTAAGGGAAGAATCCCTATTTGAGTCCCCAACTATACAATCTCTCGATCCACGAGCTAAGGGAGAGAACTCATCCTTCCCAACCAAACCATAGGTCTCTCAGCCACAGCCCAAGGAAGGGAACTCAAGGTCAATCTTCCCAACCAATCCATAAGTCTCTCAACAACCGCCTAAGGGAGAGATCACAGAATTAGTGTCCCCGACCAAATTGGTCCCCTAGTAAAAATGGAAGGGAACACATCAGGCCTCAGAATCAAGCTCCTCGACCAGAATCACTTGCCTCTCGGTCAATTGACCTAAGGGAGTGACAATCTTCCGAACCAATCCATAGGTCTCTCAATTGTAGGCTAAGGAAGATTCATGATGCTATCAATCAATGCTTCCTTTCCAAAGGGATTCTCAACCATTCTAGGCTTCTCACATAAACATCAACGACCTGACTAACAATAGAAAAGTGTGCCATGGTCAAATCCAACATACAACAACAACCGACTCTTCATTCATCTTCAGCCAGGGCTTCTTACAAAAGCAAAAGTTAGCAACCTGTTCATCAACAAACTTGTATACCATGATCGATTTCAGCTCAAGATCAAATAGATCAACAAATAACTTCTGATGTGAAAATGCTTCACAAAGCAACTACATTTCCGGCTTTAATCATGCTAAATGTTGCAGGAACATTTATGTCATTCAGACCAACACGACACCTATAAGTGCTCTTTCTGTCTTTCATACATCCAGTGCAAATAGAGTTAGCAATTTGGTGGTTCAATGAGACAATAAGAGGGATTCATCAAATTAGCAGCATAGTCTTGCAACTTCTTCAAGTTTTCCTCAAGAAAGTGCCCATGGACTCACAGTCCATTACCCCACAACCTCAACAAATATTTCACAAGGCTCATGCCAGATTTTCAATCTTACAATTCTTCAATCAACTCCCTCTTACAATGGATGAAGAGGACCTCAATCCTTGTTGGAAACACATCATCAAAACAATAGAAAATTCACGGGCTCATCTTCAACATACTTAGATCAACATAATTCTTCAAGACATCTAGCCAACTTCATCTTGGAAGTCACAACTGGCTTCTTTTCGTCATAGATAAAAAACATGCTTCAATCAGGTTGATATTGTTTGCTCCCTCGGAGTACAGAGCTCATACAATCACAAATCTTCTTGTCACATTGTTCTTCCATCCATTTCCAATAATTGCCACACCTTGGAAATCTTCATTATGTACCTGCAATCCTCTCTAGGAGGCCATGGAAGAACAAATACAACCAAGCAAGATATACAAAAACAAGAGACTCATAATGAAACAAAAAATAAGAAAGTACTTACATCTTGAGAAAGTATCAACTTCCTCTTGATCTTAGCCTTCTCAGTTCCGGTCAACTTGGTCCACATCATCAAGGAGTTAACCTCATTCGCATCATCAAGGAGTTGACATCGTCCACATCATCATCAAGGAGTCCATATCATTATCATCAAGGAGTTGAACTTGTCCACACCATCAACAAGGAGTCCACATCATCAATAACGACTTAAAAATAAAAGAAATACAAGATACTTATCTTTTGAGAACATGTCGACTTCCTCTTGAAATTTAGCCTTCTTTCAAATCGACCTTGTTTATATTATCATCAAGATGGCCTTCGCTAGAGTTAGGGTTTCTTCTATCAACACAAGCAATTAATCCTAGGGTTTTCTTCATATACCCTAGGGATTTCTTATCCAAGCCTTGTTGCTTGCTAGGGTTTACAAACCCTGGATCTTCATTTAGAATTAATGATGATCCTTGATCTAATCAAATCAAGAAACCTTTCATAAATCATTGTAACAATAACAACATTTGCTTTCTGAAAACTTGCAATGAATTTTTCATCATCCAGATCTTAGCTTTATACTCAGATATTCATGCAATTACTCAATATATCTTCATCCATTTATCAAGAGAAATATATGGAAAAAATAATAGGTGTTTTCTCTATTATGATAACTGCTTGTGATGTATTTTTTACTTAACTTAATTAGCTTCTTTCTTTCACTTGATTACATTAATGTTTTTTATCATCAAACAACTACCAAATCATAAATAACAATGAGACAAAGGACACGGGATATAGGATATCAGCCATGGCCAAAACCTCTCCAAGCTTGAGAGGAAAACCCACCGAATTCTTCTTACAGAATCTTCAATTGATGAATTCCAAGACCTAGACCCTTGAACAACAACGCCCCCAAGACCAAGTCAATCCTTGCTTCAAGTCAAAGTCAATTTCTTCTTCAAGATGCTGCAACTTCTCCTTCTTCCTCGCCCTCGATCCTGCAACTAAAGTATGAAGTTCTCAACCTCTATATTTGCAATTTTCGGCCTACTGTAGGTGACTGCAATTCTCCCACGTGTCAACGAATTAGGGCTACTTCATCCCTCCTCCTCCTTTGCTTGACTTAGGGATAGCTTGCTTATGACTTCGGCCTTTATTGTAGGTCTCTTCCTTGCGTTGTTTCGACCCTCTTGTGATGATTGTAATTCATACCTGATGCAGAGATGCAAAACTCTAATTTTCTCGCACGTGTGAATAGAAAGTGGCCCAAACATAGATCGAAAAACTTCACTCTTCCTCCTCCTTCGTTCACTGGTTATTAGTCTTCCTCTTCTTGTCTAGATAAAACTTCTTGAGTTTGAGTGAATGTCTCCTTGAATGAGGCCGAAAGCCCTATATATAGGCTTCCTTCCCATGCTTGTAAGCTAACTTGTCTTGATCCTAGGCCGACATGTCACCTTGGTGTAGGCTAATTGATTCATTTGAAGGCCGACTTGTTAGTAGCACTTAGACATGGTCTTGGAGGGTCTTTTGACTCTTACAATGACTCAAATAAATTCTCTTTTACAATATGTAACATGCCCAAATGGGTCTTCAATACATGACAATGACTCAATTGAATTTATGACTCAATGACCAATCCTAAGAGCTCACAATGGGAGTTAGACCTAAAAATAAATTTTCCTTGAGCATGAAACCCATGCCTCAAGATCAATAATAATAAATTTATTTTTCTCATTACATTAAATACATAAAATCATGATTACACATGTCATTATGAAGACCGAACCTAGTTACATATTTCAACAACTTAGGTCTTCAAAGAAGGTAAATGAGGTGATTTTTCTTTCAAGGCCAACTCGTATTCTTTGAGGCCTTATTCAAGACTTCAATGCCATGTCCTATCTTAATGCAAATTTCCAATAAAATTCACAAGATTTCTTAGCAATACTGTATTATATCCTAAACAAGTTCCTTAATCAAGTAGACTTTTATCCAACTGTACTTCAACCTTCTTTTTCATCTTATAAAAAAGGTGTTATGAACCAAAGTGAATAAAATAGAGTAATAAAGGTCCTCTCCTTATCAGTCGAGCCTGCTTACGCATCCTCTCCCTATGGTCGAGCACCTAAAGGTCCTTAATTGGGCGGTTTATAAGCCTCCTGGGTTGAAGGGTTACCATAATGGGGCGGTTTATAAGCCTCCTCCGTAAGTAGCTTGGTTGCTAGATACGGCGTAGTTAGTTATATATGAGCATGTGGTAGTTTAGGTAGAGATAGAGATGTGCACCTCGGCGAGATGGCGTAATGACATATATAATGATAGTGATTTTCTAGCTAGAGGCAGCCTTGAGCAATATATAAACCCCCCAAAGAATGAAGCGATAACTCGATTTGGGGATGCACTTTAAGGCTCGACCACTATTTACCCACCCAATCCCCTTAGGCGGAGGTTTGAACAGATTTCGATGGCGTAAAAGACTGATCTTCTGAGAAATAATTCTTTCACAACTCGAATCTAAGAGATCTCCAAAACCATTTCTCATGTCATACACAACCAATATTTTTGTGAGGATTATGAAGGTACTTCCTTAAGTTCAATACTTAAGCCTTTAATCTTGAATGGCATTTGTTGATGGCAATCTTTGTAAACTTAAGTATTTTCTACACAAGATCAATCCATATCATGTTTGAATGTATCATACCACCCATTTCCAAATGTAAGCACACTGACTTTTAGGTAAAGCATGTACTTTGTAAGATACAATCTTTAGGTTGAGGTATTTTAGTTCCGAAGAGTGTTATGATGTAAAAATCAGACCCACATTTCATCAGAGCTTCTCTAATGGAGATAAGAGACAAATATTTCAAACAAGGTTACTCTCACCTTACATCAAAGAGTTTAGGGAGGAATCAATCCAAATATCTATCCTTGCAATGTGCTTTGTATGAGGACTTAGGAGCCAAGCAATATCTTCTTCAATCTTATCACAGATCTAAGAAAAACATGATCGAAAAGAGTCATCGGTACATACCTTGATTCCTAATTTTTCTCCAATGGTCAAAACTTCTTCCTGTACAAAGCCTTGCAAAAAAACTCCATTATCTTTAGTTAGAAATAATATTGAACGATCTGGATTGTAATCAGATTGATAAATTGGTGGAATCATTCCTTCAAATTATTTCCAAGAGAATCAAGACAACCTTTTGGAAGTACACTGTTATGCCACCAACTCACAAAATAGAAGAAAAGATAGACCAACGACTTAAATATTATCCTTTTCAAGGGGGAAACCTCTTTTACATTACAAAAATGAAAAATTCTTGGATGATACAAATGACAAGACCTCCTTTCTATATATAGGAGTCTAAAGGGTCACAATATAATCAAAACCTACATAACAATAATAATATAAGGGCACAACAATAACAATAGTGGGCTTCTATTGGGAACAATAATAACAATATGGGGACTACATGGGCACAACAATAACAATAAGGGGGCTACAATAACAATAACAATAAGGGGCTACGCTAGTAGTATAGGAACCTAACATGCTCCTCTACTTCAAAAAAGTATTGTCCTCAACGCTTGAGCAGTTTAGTTTGCTTCTATAAAATTCTCATCCTCCCATGTGGAATCTTCAGCCGGTAAGTTCTTCCACTTCATGAGATACTATGAAATTGATTGATTTCGTAGTTATCGAGTTCTTGTTTCCTTCCTTGTCAAGTTCTAGCAATATTGTTTGAATTGGGAGCTTGTCACCTTTAACCTTGTTTAAGCATGAAACATGGAAAACAGGGTGCACTTGGGAAGATACAGGAAGCTCCAATTTGTATGCCATAGTATCAATCTTTTGCAACACCTTTTACGTGTTAGCGCTTGAAATTTCACCTTAGGCTGAGAAAGGTAAACTCCAAGGCAACATCAAACCACTTAGCCTCGTAGCTAGCCCTACGGGGCAGGAGAGGGCTCTCTCCGGTCTATCTCAGTAAAGATCTTCAATGGGCGAGATGACCAATAGGGAAACACTGATTTTAGGCTAGTAAACTGATCAAGAGGTTTAATTTGGGATTTTTAAAGTTTTGGTGGAAAATTGGGGAATGGCAATTTCGGGTGCGGGGATTGGACACAGTTTTCGCAGGGAGTTCTTTGGGGCGAGGTAGGAAATAGTATTGATGCCTTTGATAGAGATGGATGGATGAGAATGAATGGTGAGGAGTTAAGGAGAGCAAGAAATAACCTTGAATTCCCCTTAAACAGTCGAAAACATTGATATCAAGCAAACTTAAAAGCAGAGCATGACAGTCATGAATTCTACTTTAACACTTCATTTGCCTAATTTGCAAAAGGAAAAGTAAGGAAATGGTTCACATAACACACTTACAAGTACAAAGAGAAACACACCATCAATACATGTGACCACAAGAATCCCAAAAAGGACTGCAAAACCCTGGTCTTCCTTTGCCAAAAATTGCAGAGATACAGTGAATAATACAATAAGAGCTTCTCCCTCAAGAGTCCAACCATGAAAATGAGCAAGAGAGTACATAATATAGATCATCTAACATCTTTCCCTGCCTCTAGGGGTCGAGCTCACTATCCTAGGAGCTGTTTCAACCACTTCTAAACTAAGCACTAAAAACTAGGCTGTCAAAACAACTTGCCTCTATAAGCTAGGAAACCAATTCATTCATTTAATTTTCACCTATTTCATGAATCAATCTTTTAGAAGAGATACATAAGTGTAAAAGTGTCATAAAATTACATTATTTACATAAAGGAGGATGAGAATCCATTCCAAAAAATCAAACACAGTCAAAACTGCGTTTTGCTGAGCTGTACACTGAAATTTTGAGAAATTTGCCTGATGGGTCGCGCGCCATTTCCTGACGGGTCGCGCGCCTTTGAGGGCACTTTTGGGGCACTTCCAGGTGTCCAAATGAGGCAAGAGTAGGCTTGTTGGAAAGGTCTGTGAGTCTACTTTCCAACCCAACTGGAATTTCTGAATTTGGTTGTCATTTGCCCCTCCAAAATTGCAATCTCCCAAGACTGCTTTCTGTGTGTCAAAAATGTGGCAGAAAGTCATTTTTTGCTTGTTTTTTGACTTTCAGGAGGCCCAAAACTTCATAAAATCTCTTGGAAATGGGTGAGCATGTGTAACTTTTCATGCCAAATCTAGAAATGCTGAGTTTTTTTAAAATAGAGTTGCCAAGTGAAAGGGTCGCGCGGGGGGTGAGACCCGTTGAGAGGGAAAAACCTGTAAATTGCCTGAAAAAACCAAAATTGACCCAAAATGTTCAAAATTTCTTGGTATTTGTGCTGTGGCTGAGCTATTTAGTGCCTTGCTCCTTCAAGGAAGCCTCGGCCAAGATGTGGAGGGGATCGGGCCTTTTTCTCCGTTTTTGTGCTTTGACCAACCGCCTTTGGATCTGGCGATTGCAATTTTGACATTTCTCTAAAACCATGACACCTGTGCAAAAAGTGAAGGAGGTTTTTCTTCTTTGGCATGTTAGGGACAAAAACCTCTCTCAGTTTTCCAAAATTCACCTTTTATTTCTCTGGAACATCATTTGAGTGCGACTTGTCCCGATGTGTGAAACAAGAAATTTTGTCGAAATGGAGCGAAATGAAGGGGATAGGGGGCTTCTAAATTCTTGGGGAAATTTTTGGGAGTGGGGAGAGATCTTAGGAAGCAGGGGAAAGTGGAATCTCAGAGATTGAGTGAGGGGAAAGGGTCCAAAAGGGCAAAACACAGGCCCAACCTAGAAAATTGCCAGGTTGTAGCTAGAAACTAGGGTTTGTGCAAAAATGAGGAATTTGGCGGATCTAAGGGATGGGAAGCATTTAATAAGGTACTTTAAGCATAGGGGAAGGTGTATGAACATCAGGATACAAGTTTTGCCGATGATTTGACCATCCAAGAGAAGTTGCCTTCAAAACCCTAGGAGAGGGAAATGACCTTGCCTAGGCGCAACTGAAGCATGAACAAGGTGTAAAATGACTCATTAGACACCGACATGATAATGAAAACTCTATGAATGATGATAAACACAGCTGAATGGTGACATAGATTGGCATTTGGACAACTTTGAAAAGAGTGAGAGCAAACCCTAGACCTAATGCCTAGTGACCAAATTTTGCTTGAAGACTCACTGAAATGACAAAATTTGACCTTGACACTTCAAAATCACTTTGTAAGAGCATATTTGATCACCGGAGGAAGGCTGGAAAGACTGACACTAACAGTACGGACCATAATACTTTGGTGATAATTTATTATCCTTCTTAGCTTGGTTGAGGGACATTTGTTTATATGGTTGTAGCCGTAGGAATACCCAGTCACCTACATCAAAACTTCTATCGATGTGATGCTGATGTGCTTATTGTTTCATTCGATTCTGCACCAAAGTGAGGTTATCCTTTAAGAGTTGGAGAACTTGTTGTTGATGTTCGATGTGATCTTCAACTGCTTGAACCTTAAAATTTTCTCTTAAAGATGATGTGATGGATGATGGATGATATCCATAAAGTGCCATAAATGGGGCCATTTTTGCTATAGTATGGAAGGAAGTGTTATACCACCATTCAAACATAGGTAACCACTTTAACCATTGTGTTTGTTTATCAGATACAAAGCAACGAAGATATACTTCCATACATTTGTTCACTATCTCAGTTTTCCCATAAGATTGTGGATGATAAGATGAGCTATGAGCTAATTGAGTACTTAGACAAGAAAATAATTCCATTCAAAAATTTCCAGTGAAAATTGGATCTCTGTCCCTTACAATAATCTTTGGGTTTCCATGTAGCTTTTGAATTGTTTCCATAAATGCAGTAGCAACTATATTGACTTTACATGGATGAGATAATTCACAAAAGTGTGCATACTTGGTAAGTCTATCAACTACCACCATGATGACGCTCTTTCTTTCAGACTTGGATAAACCTATGATAAAACCCATTGAAACCTCCTCCTAACGCTGACTTGGAATGGCTAATGGTTGTAACAGATCAGGGGTCTTAATTGTCTCAACTTTATTTTGTTGGAAAACCAAACATTCCACCACAAACATTTGAATATCATATTTAAGGCCCTCCCAAAAAATTTCCTTCTTTACCCTGTGGTAAGTTTTAAAAAATCCAGAGTGCCCTCCTAAGGGAGAGGTGTGTAATTCCAAAAGAATATTTTGTTTGAGTTGGGAATTCTTACAAAGATATAAGCAATCTTTTTACTATAATGAATCATTTTTCCAGCTAAATGTTTCAGATGTACTAGGATCTTGCTGCAACTTTTGAATGAATGTCCACACTTCTTCTTCATTCTTCCATTCATCCCTTGCTTCGATTATCCAATTTGGTTGGATGATAGAAATGGCACAAAACAATGCTTCCACATTCTCATCCTTTCTTGAGAGTGCATCTGCAACAACATTTGCTTCCCTTTTTTGTAGATGATTTCAAATTCATAACCCAACATATTTGTGACCCATTTTTACTGCTCTTCTGAAGATAATATTTGTTCCAAAGAGTATTTAAGACTGTCATGATCTGTTTTTAACTTGAAGTGTCTTCCCATTAGGTAAGGTCACCATTGTTTTGTGCATGTAGTATTGCCAACATTTCCTTATCATAAATAGGTTTGTGTAAATACTTTCCTTTGATTAGACGACTTTCAAAAGCAATGTGTCTTCCTTCTTGCATCAAAATGACACCAATTCCATGTCCTGAGGCATCACATTCCATAATAAAGGTTTTTGTGAAGTGTGGTGTAGCTAAGACCGATGCTTGGCACATTGCCTCTTTAAGATGTTCAAAGGCCTTAGTTGCTTCTGGAGTCGAAGAAAATGCATATTTTTTCAGTAATGTTGTTATAGGTGTTTCTATTCTCCCATAATTCTTAAAAAACTTTTGATAATACCCTGTCAACCCGAGAAATCCTCGAAGATGCTTTATGGATGTGGGGATTTTCCATTCCTTAATGGCTTTAATTTTTTTAGGGTCTACCTTAACACCCTCATGAGATACAATATGACCCAGATATTCCACTTCATGTACTCCAAAGAAACGTTTGGAGATTTTTGCATATAATTGTTTCTCGTCCAATAGTTTGAGCACCCTGTCAACATGTTGAACATGATCCTTCCAAGACTTGCTGTAGATTAGTATATCATAAAAAAATACTAACACAAATTTTCTAAGGAAGGGTTTGAAAATGGAATTCATCAAACCTTGAAATGTAGAAGGTGCATTGGTATGGCCAAAAGGCATGACCAAAAATTCATAATGACCCCCATGAGTTCTAAATGTTGTTTTCAGAATGTCTTCAGTCTTCATTCTAATTTGATGATATCCTGAACAAGGATCCAACTTGGTGAAGTAAATTGCTCCATGTATTTCATCCAACAATTCATCAATGACTGGAATGGGAAGTTTATCTTTAATACTGAGCTTGTTGATCTCCCTATAATCTAGACACATGTGGCATGATCCATCATTCTTATGCACCAATACTACTGGAGTAGAGAAAGAACTTTGACTAGGTTGAATTATACCAACCTCTAGCATATTTGAAATCACATGTTCAATTTCACTTTTTTGAGCATAGGGATATTTGTAAGGCCTGATGTTTGGAGGAACACTTCCTGGAATCAAATGAATAACATGATCATGATCTCGAATAGGTGGGAATACCTTGGGAGTCTTAAATACCTTGGAATGATTTTCCAAGACTTTTGAAGATATGGAGAAATAGATGGTTTCGATGTTTGAACCTCTAGTGAGCATAATTGTGCAAATACGCCTCGTTGTTCTTTATTTAGAAGCTTTGTCATGCCATTAGAGCTGATTATCTTTCGTGGTTTCCATGTGATACCCCTCAATTCAACTTCTTTTCCTTCCAAAAAAAAGATCAAGAAAAATTATTGAAAATTAAAAGCTATCATACCCAAAGATTGTAACCATTGTACTCCTAGTACAACATCATCACCACCCATTGGAATGGAAAGCATTGGATTATTCAATACATATTCCCCCATGGTTAACTTGATATTATGGCACTTTCCAGAGAAATTTATAGTTCCTCCATTTGCAACCATCACTTGACACTCTAGTGCTAGATATAGGAAGCAATTCAATTCCTTGGCTATCTTACAATGAATAAAATTATGGGTACTATTCGAATCAATCAACACTATTACCTTTTTCTTCTTAATATGTCCTTCTATCTTGAGAGTTTGAGGAGTGGTAATTATTGCCAATGCATTACAAGATATGGTCAGATTCATTTCTTCTTTCTCTAGGGTTGGTTCCTGGTGTATATCCTCTTCTTTTGACGTTTCTTGTTCCTTTTATTCCTCCTCTTCACAATCTATGTAAAATAATTTCTTCTCAGCACACTTATGACCTTTAGTTTATTTGATATCACTACTGTAACAAAGCCCTTTTTCTCTTTTTTCTTCCAATTGTGGTGGTTTCAACCTTGTAGGTTGTGGAAGGCTATGAGCAACAACATTTCCATCTTTATAGTTGTGAGTGGTAGACTTCCTTGTTGCCATAATTTTGCCTTTAACTTTTCTTTCCACCCTGAATGCCTTCTCCAATGAATCAGGTTCCCAAAGGCGAACCTCATGTTGGATGCTATCTTTTAAAGTCCATATGAAGACATCAATCCTATGTTCCTCTGGAATTTTCTTCACCCTTATATTCAAATTTTGGAAGTCCTCAATGTGCTATGCCATTGAACCCTTTTGTTTGAGAATTATCAATTAGCTAAAGAAGGTGCTTTTATTTGTATCCTCATAATGTGCTATCATTTCTTCCATAAAAATTGACCAAGTTACAAGTGGTTTACGAGAACAAATCCATCGATACCATACAAATTGATTGAGTTCTAAATATAAAGTTGCAATGCATACCTTTTGGGTGTGTTTCACATTATGGAGATTAAAATATTGCTCCATTTGTAGTATCCATGTTACTGGATCTTTGCCATCAAATTTCTTCATATTGTTCTTTGGAATATGGTGGGTCTTCAATCCAACGTTAGAGTCTATGAAATAATTATTAACATTTCTTTTGTTCTCACCATGAGTTTCATCTAATATCTTTTCTCCATTAAGAAGCATTTCTTGTAGCAACTTTGTCAAAACTTCCTTCAAACCTTCGATGTTGGATTTTAATCCATCCTTCAAACCTTCCATGTTGGATTTTAATCCATCCTTCAAACCTTCCATGTATTATTTTAAACTATTCTTCAAACCATCCATCTTAGCTTCCATTTCATTTTTGGTACTATTTGCAAGAGTGAAATTTGTTGCACTTGGTCTTGTCATAGTAGAGATTTATGAGGGCTTAATGGGTGTATAATTCTTTTGTTTGGGAGGCATTTTAGAACTAAATATTGATATCTGTGCTTCAATATTCCCTTTAAATCACTTCAAACTTATTTTTCAAACAAAAGTTATGCAAAATTAAAAAATACACACATTTTTCTTGTTTTTTAGGAGCTTGATAGTGAAATTGTTGTATCTCTGTAATTTCAGATCTACAAGATCTGAGATTTAGTTCTGTGGTAGCTCTCTGAGTCCTCTTTCCAATGGCACAAGTCAGACAAAATTTGGATTCTTCAAGATAAATTTATGCTGAATCTTCCACGATGACCTCATTATGGACTAGTTCCATAGAACGAACTTGTACGGAGTTCCACGTGTCACTTTTTCGACCTTCAGCCTTGAAAATGATACACAAGAAACTAAAATTCGTGCATTTTCAACAACTTTTTATGAATTCAAATCCAATGCTCGTAGAGGAAGTTATCACGATTTTCCCAAGGTCACTTATTTGAGAAGAAATTCTGGAGCATGCAAAAACCCTGACTTATTCGTACCATATATCCAAAAATACAGCGAACCAATATATGAATTTTTATAATATGTTCATCAAGATTTCGGCTCCTCGTGTAAAAATTTCAGCTTTCGAACCTTTGTAGAAAAAACATTATAGTGAAAATTCCACGATGATCTGTTTACAGCAGTGAAACCCCAAAAACCAAAGCTTTGATACGAAATGTTATGCCACCAGCTCACAAAATAGAAGAAAATATAGATCAACAACTTAAAAATTATCCTCTTTGAGGGGGAACCTACTTTAAATTACATAAATGAATAATTATTTGGTGATACAAATGACAAGACCTCCTTTTTATATATAGGAGTCTAAGGGGTCACAATATAATTAGAGCCTACATAACAATAATAATGTAAGCGCACTACAATAAAAATAGTGGGATTATATGGGGCACACTAATAACAATATGGGGACTACATGGGCACAACAATAACAATAAGGGGGACCTAAAATACACAAAAATGTCACCTAAAATACACAAAAATGTCACCCACAGTTCATATATATATATATATATATATATATAAATAAAAATCTGTTATAGGCCTTCCTTGTACTTCTTCCACGAGAACAGAGAAGCTCAGATAGACTTGAAAAACCTCAGACTTCTTTCTTTGGAATAGGTTCAGACTTCCTTTTTGACTATACCACAGGGATAGATCCTTGAATTCTTTCATTATTTTCCTGATGTCAACACAAACTTCTAGAGTTCACTCAATCCTTTTTGGATAAGTAACTAACTCACACTTATAGCTTCTTCACACCTTGTTTCACAGAGAGAAGAGAATCGAACCTGTCCATTCCATAGAGATAGATAATCTTGAATAGAGATGAAGAAGTTCAATCTTCCATAATGATTATAGGCTTTGGACTTGGTCACCTTCCACTTTCCTCAAGAATTTTTTGTTAATTTTTGCAACTACGATCAAATTCCACCTTGGACAACTCAGATGACTGAGATAATGATTGCATTAGATTTCTCTTTTTGAGAGGACCAAAATCGACCTAAATATCACCTTATTTGGACAAGTGAAATTTTGTTTTTGAATTTATTTATTCACTCATATATATTGGGTTAGGTTGGCCTTAAGCACATGTTAGATCGACCTCAACC
Source organism: Pinus tabuliformis (assembly GCA_031772625.1). NCBI lineage: Eukaryota > Viridiplantae > Streptophyta > Pinopsida > Pinales > Pinaceae > Pinus > Pinus tabuliformis. Next base: position 945,136,877 of record CM062817.1, on the reverse strand, counting down.
CCAAGTGGAACCTCATGAAAGCATATAAATAGAAGATACCTTAAGCTCATTTGGATAAATTTGATCAATCCATCTTCTCTTCTCTTATTTTCTTGGTTTACACAGCTATGACGAAGGAAATCTCGTGCAAAGGGCCCGAAAATATAGGGTCAAAGATTGCACTGATCTAGGGTTTTTGATTACTGGATGCTGGCACATAGTGGTCCTGACAATGTCCAAGGAGCCTTGGATGTTGGAACAAAGTGTTATGGGAGTGTTCGAGAGGATAGGGTTTCCTTTGCTCAATTTGGTCCCCGGGCGCACGCACAATATGGTATTGAGAGCATCCGAGCTACCATAGATACTCACACATAAGCCTTATGAGAGTGTCCATGGTTTGAGGCAGATCTGAGTATGTTTGACCCTGAATGCCCTCATCCAATTCACCTGGGAGCGTCCAGATCTGTTCCGGACGCAGTCTTCCAGTTATGTAGAGGGCGTCCATGACTACTATATATGCGTGCACAACTCCTCTCTGCATCCAAGACTCAAAGATGATATTTCATTGTTATGAAGATTCTGCTCTGTTATGAAACCAACTCACAAAATAGAAGAAAAGATAAATCAATGCCTTCAAAATCAGCCTCTTCGAGGGGGCAACCTCCTTTACATTACACAAATGAACAATTCTTGGATGATACAAATGACAAAACCTCCTTTCTATATATAGGAGTCTAAGGGATCACAATATAATCAAAGCCGACATAACAATAATAATATAAGGGCACAACAATAACAATAGTGGGCTTCTATGGGGCACAATAATAACAATATGGGGACAATAGGGGCACAACAATAACAATAAGGGCTACAATGACAATAGTAATGGGGGAATCACTAGTATTATAGGGACCTAACATGCCCCTCTCCTTCAAAAAAGTGTTGTCCTCAACGCTTGAGTAGTTCTGGATGCTTCTGTATAAAATTCTCACCCTCCCATGTGGAATCTTCAGCGGGTAAGTTCTTCCACTTGATGAGATACTCCGAAATTGATCGATTTCGTAGCTGTCGAGTTCTTGTTTCTGTGACTTCTTTAGGTTCCAATATGATTTTTCCTTCCTCGTCAAGTTCTAGCAGTATTGTTTGAATTGGGAGTTTGTCACCTATAACCTTCTTTAAGCATGAAACATGGAAAACTGGGTGCACTCGGGAAGCTGCATGAAGCTCCAATTTGTATGCCATAGTACCAATCTTTTGCAACACCTTGTATAGACCATAATACTTTGGTGATAATTTATTATCCTTCTTAGCTTGGTTGAGGGACATTTGTTTATATGGTTGTGGCCGTAGGAATACCCAATCACCTAAATCAAAACTTCTTTCGTTGCGATGTTGATATGCCTGTTGTTTCATTCTATTTTGCGCCAAAGCAAGGTTATCCTTTAAGAGTTGGAGAACTTGTTGCTGATGCTCGATGTGATCTTCCACTGCTTGAACGTTAGAATTTTTTCTTAAATATTATGTGATGGACGATGGATGATATCCATAAAGTGCCATAAATGGGGTCATTTTTGCTGCAGTATGGAAGGAAGTGTTATACCACCATTCAGCTAGAGGCAACCATTTGACCCATTGTGTCTTTTTATCAGATACAAAGCAATGAAGATATCCTTCCAAACATTTGCTTACTATCTCAGTTTTCCAATCAGATTGAGGATGATAAGATGAGCTAGGAGCCAATTGAGTAACAAGACAAGAAAATAATTCTGTCCAAAAATTTCCCGTGAAAATGGGATCTCTGTCGCTTACAATAATCTTTGGGTTTCCATGTAGCTTTTGAATTGTTTCCATAAATGCATTAGACACTGTACTGGCTTTAAATGGATGCGATAGTGTACAAAAATGTGTGAATTGTTTCCACTCTTCTGAAGATAATCGTTGCTCTAAAAATTATTTAAGACTATCATGATCCGTTTTTACCTTGAAGTGTCTTCCCATTATGTAGGGTCGCAATTTCTTAAGTGCATGTAGTATTGACAACATTTCCTTCTCATAAATAGCTTTGTGTAAATACTTTCCATTGATTGGACGACTTTCAAAAGCAATGGGTCTTTCTTCTTTCTTTAAAACAACACCAATTCCATTTCCTGAGGCATCACATTCCACACTAAAGGTTTTTGTGAAGTTTTGCATAGATAAGACCGGTGCTTGTCACATTGCCTCTTTAAGATGTTCAAAGGCCTTCGTCGCTTCTGGAGTCCATGAAAATGCATCTTTCTTCAATAATGTTGTTAGAGGTGTTGCTATTCGCCCATAATTCTTAACAAACTTGCGATAATACCCTGTCAACCCGAGAAATCCTTGCAGATGCGTAATGGATGTGGGGATTTTCCATTCCTTAATGGCTTTAATTTTTCTAGGGTCTACTTTCACACCTTCATGAGATACAATATGACCTAGATATTCCACCTCTTGTACTCCAAAGAAACATTTGGAGATTTTTGCATATAATTGTTTCTCCTCTAATAGTTTGAGCACCCTGTGAACATGTTGAACATGATCCTTCCAAGGCTTGCTATAGATTAGTATATCATCAAAAAATACTAACACAATTTTTCTAAGGGTGGGTTTTAAAATGGAATTTATCAAACCTTGAAATGTAGAAGGTGCATTGGTAAGTGTTATCACCCCAAGAAACTCTCCTAGGTTGTATCTCAGAGATGCTCGGGAACATTACAAACTCAACAAAATGTTGGAAATGGATGAATGGAAGGAATGATGCTTGTTCAAGCCAGATAACCACTTCTATTATGCTTAACTCTAGATATGGGTGAACACCCCCAGACTACAAGGCTTTAGACCACCAATTACTCACAGTTTGAGGCTTAGGTGTACATGGAGAATACTGACCACACCAGCAGATGCACAAGACCATGTGATGGCCGGCTGCAACCAGTAAAGAGGTCTGCAAATCTATTTCCTAATGCACAGACAGGATGACAAATCTCTAGCACTAAGTAAACAGAAACCTGCATAACACATTCAATGATACATACTAGACTTCAACACAGAGGTGGGATGACAGCCCTTCTAATGCTAAATATCAAGAGCACATGAACAAATGCATAACAGGCACAACCTAGAATAGAGTAGAAATGGAAAGTGAGCAATTAACAACAAAAGAAGCTTGTATTAGCTGAAGATGAAGACCAGATGCTGCAAGTATCAAAGTAGTTACAGTCTCTAGAAGTTGAACCTTACATCAAAACAACAACCATCAATTTGATTCCATATGTTTTCTGGGTATATATAGAGTTTCTTTACAAAAATTCTTTGCTACTAGGCGTGGAGGGGTCATAATGGACCACCAACCGCTTTAACTGTTTGATATATTTTCTGATGCAATTTGCCTGCTTTTATGAACAAAATGGATCTTCTTCGTGCTCTGTTGTACTTCTCGAGCAGGTGGAGTGTCGTATGGAAGAAGTTCCATAACTATTAAATGTGTTGATCTGCTCGAGGCATTTCCTTTTTCTTCTCGGCCATCCTGCTTGTTGAATGCGGTGGTTGCGGAAAAAATACACTAGGTACAGGTAGATGGCCGCCTTCGTCCTTCGGATGCATGGTATAGGTCGAGGACAAAAATACTACATGGCGGATGAATGGAGGAGGAAGATCTGGCCGTTGGATCGCATGGATGAGTGGCAGAGAGCGCTTGACACGGAGTATCGGGAGGAATTGGGTGGAAATAGGGTCAAACGAACATGAGCCATCGGATCGCGGGTGGATAGATCCGATGGCTATTGGGCGGAAGATATGCACGAGGGTTAACAAGCGGGGATGACGGACAGGCGGTAAGCGGTATTGCCCGCACTGCTTTTCGGAGGTGGGTGGTAAACGTACAAAGGCCAGCGATGCGAGTTATCGGGCGACGTGTGGCATATGGGACAGGGCAGAAACTGCTTTGACCGCGCGTTAACGCGCTGTTAGTTTGCGGGCGCGGGGGATGCGATCGCCGTTAGATCGCACGGTAGAAGATCAGACGACAGGGTTTAAATGCACGTTTTTTCATCGGATGTGATGTGAAAGAGGGCTTGTGGAAGCGCTCGGTCGGGTTGTCGTGGTTACATGACGTTTAAACTTGGCGCCCAGGATCTAAGGAAATATAGGTTTATGCCGAATTTTGGAGTAAAACAGGGATAGCAGGGGTTATGGAAGTATACGAAAAATGAAGAAGAAGAAGGAAACAGACTGCTGCGAGCTCCCTTTTTGCACAAACAAACGGAAAAGCTAGTATTTGGTCCTCCAAATGCTGAAGCATGTAGCAAAGCTAACACTGGCTCCTTCTGGGGATGAGATCCTCCCTGTGAGGTCTCAAGAACCAGTAGATCACTGCCTTTCCTATGAAAAACCAATTAGCAAAATTCCTAGTGTTCCATTGGGCATGGAGTCTGACTGAAACTACACTAAGACTGATAGAATAAAATATTTACAACTTTAAGGCCAAAAGACCTTAAATCAAAAAACTGCTTCTCCTCCCATGCTTTTTAGCATGAAGGTATTGTTCCCTTGGCCTTGAGAAATGATAAAAGGCCCTGTCCAGAAAGCATCAAATTTCCCATGGTTTCCTTTCTTCTCTTTCAGTGCATCCCACTTCAGAACCAAGTCTCCAACCTGAAAATTATTTGATTTTGTCTTTTTGTCAAAGGCTTCCTTGGTCTTTCTCTGATGTGCTGCAGACTTTTCAACCAGTTGTTCTCTAATTTGATGTACCTCTGCTAAATCAGTGATCGTTTTTGCCATGTCTTCTTCCTCATTCTGTTCTTCTTGCAAGAACTTTGCCACAGGGAGAATCAACTGAATTGGGAATATAGCTTTAGTGCCATATAACAGCCTGAATGGAGAATTCCCCGTGGATTTCTTAATGGTCACTCTGTCAGCCCACAGGGCATACCTGAGTTTAGAATCCCAATTCTTTTTGTTGTCCTCCAACAGCTTTTTGATTATCCTTAGCAGACTTTTATTAGAGGATTCTGCTAGACCATTGCCTTGAGGGTAGTAGGAGGCGGAATGAACCAGTTTAATGCCCATTGAATCACACATATCCACCAATTATTTTGCCCTAAAAGCTGCTGCATTGTCTGTGACTAATTTATGTGGACAACCAAATTTGGTAAAGATATTTTCTGTCAAAAACTTCATGACCACATTATGATCAACCTTTCTGGTAGGAATTGATTCAATCCACTTAGTAAAATAACCAGTGGCTACTAATATCCATCTGTGCTGGCCACTAGAATGTGGATTGATTTCTCCAATGAAATCCAAGCCCCATTGCTGAAAAGGTCCTTTTGCATATATTGGTTTTAAGGGCAAGGACTTCAACTGCTGTTTCCCTTCAAATCTTTGGCAACCTGTCACAAGATTTAACAAATGAAAAGACATTAGAAAATAAGGTGGGCCAATAGTACCCAGCCCTGAGGATCTTATGGGCAGTGGTTTTCCAATAGTGATGTCCTCCACACATGCTGGAATGAAACTGCTGCATAACTTTCATTGACTGTTCTTTGTCCAGACACCTCAAAAGCACTCCAGATGGATCCTTCCAGTAGAGCAGATCTTCGTTAATGCAATATTTAGTTGCCTTAAGCTTAATAGTTCTGGCTTGACTTGTGCTTAAGCCTGGAGGGATTTCTAGCTTCAGTAAGAATTTAGCTATTCCAGAGTACCAATCACAAGAAGCTAGATTTTCTGCCAATGACTGCTTCTTTTCTGGTCAGTGGCAGCTTCCCTTTCTGTCTGACTATCACCTGAATCTGTGATCATAAGATTTATGTCCAATGTTCTGCAATTTTCTTCAACCAACAGTTTGGCAAGGCCTTGACCTCTGACAAGCTTGGTGGGCTTCAGTTCTATATTAAATTCAATTAACTTTGAAATCCATTTAGCCCTTCTTCCATCAGCATCAGGTTGTGTTAAGACATCTTTTATTGCAGCAGAGGGTACATATGAAATTATCTTGGAATGCAGAATATAAACTCTGAAAGCTTTCAAAGACTTGATAAGAGCATACGCTTGTTTTTCAATAATATCATACCTCAGCTCAGCATCCCTTAAGGTTTTGCTGAAAAATGCCACCAGATGCTCTGAACCTTCTTCATCTGCTTGCAATAAAACTGCTGCAAGGGTGTCATTAGAGGCAAAAGAAAATATATGGAACTCCTTGTTGTAATCTGGACTGATTAAAGTAGGAGCCTCCATAATAGCTTTTTTAATGGAATCAAATGATTTTCTTGCTGCATCAGTCCATTTGATTTCCGACCCCTTCTTCAACATGGAGGTAATATGCTTCACCAATTCTGCAAAATTTGGTATAAACCTCCTCACAAAATTAATCTTGCCCAGAAAGGACTGGATGTCCTTCTTTGATCTCGGGACAGACAGGGTCTGTATTTCTTTTACTCTTTTTGGGTCAATTTGGACACCTGCAGCAGAAACAACATGTCCTAACAGCTTGCCCTCTTCTAAAGCAAATTGTGATTTTTTAGGATTGACTAAAATCCCAAACCTTTTGCACTTCAGAAACACTTTCCTCAAATGCTGCAAATGGTCTTGATGGCTGCTGGAGTATACTGTTATGTCATCAAGGTAGATAAGGACAAATTTATCCTTCTCTCCCACAAATGCTATATCCATAGCTCTCTGAAAAGTGGCTCCAGCATTCATTAGCCCAAAAGGCATCTTGGAATACATAAAAGTGCCCCAAGGAGTGGTGAATGCAGTCTTCTCCTGATCATCTGGATGTACAACAATCTGGTTATAGCCTGAAAATCCATCCAGGAAAGACATTACTTTGGCTCCTGAGACCTTTTGAAGCAAATGCTCCATCTTGGGTAGGGGATAATTGTCTTTCTTTGAGCACTTGTTTAAGTTTCTGAAATCAACACAGAGTCTGATTTCTCCACTTTTCTTCCTCACCACAACCAAATTGGCTACCCATTTTGAATATCTGAGAGGGACTATGATTTTGGTAGCCAACAGTTTTTTGATTTCCTTTTCAATCAGAGGAAGGAGCAAAGGATTTATTGGTCTCAGCTTCTGCTTGAAAGGGATGGTGTCTTTCTCTAGAGGGATTTTATGCTGAATAATCTTTTTATCATAGGTTTTCAGGTCACTATATTCCCAGGCAAACACATCAGCAAATTGCTTCATTAATTTGCAGTATTCAGAACTTTGGTCAGCAGATAGATGAGAAGAAAGATTTATGTATCTAGGCTGACCTGGACTCCCTATGTCATGCTTACAGACTGCAGATTGATCTTCTTTTTGGGCAGCCTTGTACGGCACATCATTCTGGTCAAACAATCTTTCTAAAGGAATTAAACCCTTAGGAATATGATTGCTGGGAAGCTGGACAATGCTATCTTTGCCAATTTTGTTTCTAAGCTGGGATTGGGGACTTTCTTCCAAGGCTTCATTTTCTTGGTCAATTTGCATTTCGGAAAACTCATCAATGACTTGCAAGAATCTATTCACTTCATCATCATCATCAAAAACTTTCCAATGCTAGACATTATCAGGAAAGGATGGTCTATATTTCATTTGGACTTCATATACTAGTCTGGGAGGCATGGGAGGGATAAACAGGCTAGCAGACATAGCAAGGGAATCAGAAAGCTGATTTTTGGCTCTAGGGATATATGAAATACAGAAATAATCAAAGGAATCTTTGAGTCTCCATACCTCATCTCTATATGCTTTCAGCCTTGGGTGCTTTGCCTGAAATGTTTTATTTACTTGCTGAATGATAAGATCAACATCTCCAAACACCTTTATGTTCCTGATTCCTCTGTCTTTTGCTGCATTAAGGCCCAATATCAGAGCCTCATACTCTGCTATATTGTTGGTGACTTGAAAAGCCAACTTAAAAGACAGATGTGTGCTTTCTTGTTCTAGAGATACCAGCACCACCCCTGCTCCTACAGTCTCCCTGGAACATGCTCCATCAAAGAACATCTCCCAAACTTGACTTCCTTGCTCTTCCTCAGCCTAATTTGTTGGTTTCTTGAGCTGCATTGAGGCCTTCTAGGATTCTTCTATCTGGAGGATACATGCTCCAAAATCCGTGTCCACAGCATATATGGGATGATTAGTAGGATTCTTCTCATCACTGATGATGTATGCCAACTGTGCTTCCCTGTACAATCTCCTGCTTTCTCCTCCAAAGACTGGGACAGTGGCATAAGATAGATCATTCTGTAATGTCCCACCTAATCTCTTAATCCATCCTCTAGACAACAACATGCCAAACTTAGGAGGGACATCTGCTACCACAATATCCATCATCATACTCTTCATGGGCAGCTGAGTTAAGGTAATGGCCAGGTCTTTGATTAATCCTAAGCATTTCACTTTCCTTGAATCAAAAGAGAATAAATCATGATATGGTCTAGTGATGTTAAGGCCTAACTCTTCCATGACAGCTTTACGCATCAAATTGTGGCTGGCCCCTGTATCTAGCACGCAATTGTGGAGGATTTTGTCATGAATGGTCATGTTGGGTCCCTATAATACTAGTGATTACCCCATTACTATTGTAGTTGTACCCCTTATTAATATTGTTGTGCCCCTATTGTCCCCATATTGTTATTACTTTTCCCCATAGAATCCCTCTATTGATATTTTTGTGGCTTTATATTATTATTGTTAGGTCCGTTGGGTTATATTGTGACTCCTTAGACTCCTATATATAGAAAGGAGGTTTTGTCATTTGAATCATCCAAGAATTGTTCATTTATTTAATGTAAAGGAGGTTTCCCCCTCGAAGAAGCTAAATTTTATGGCATTGATCTATCTTTTCTATCTTTTTCTTAAGCTGGTTTCATAACATTTGGTATCGGAGCTTTGGATTCTAGGGTTTCGCTGCTCCAAACAGGTCATCGTGGAATTTTCACTATAACTTTTTTTCTGCGTCATTTCAGAAGCTAAAAAAAAACCCATTTGAGAAGACATCGCGATGAAGCTCGGGTCCAAATTTCAGAGTTTTATGTGCTATATTTGTGGAGATATGATCTGAGTAAGTTGGTCTTTTTGCAGACTCCTGAATTACATTCCAAACAGGTGACCCGGGGAAAATCATCATAACTTTATCTCTGAGCATCGGATTGAAATTTTGTAAGAAGTTACAGAAAGAGGACATAATTTAGTTTCTTGTATATATTTTTCAGAGCCAAAGGTCAAAACAGGGACACATGGCACGTCGTACAAGTTCGCTCTACTGAATTAGTCTATAATCAGGTCACTGTGGGATATTTGGCATAACTCTTCATTGGAGAATCCAATTGGGGTTAGACTGGTGGCATTGGAAAGAGAACATAGAGGGCTACCACAGGTCACAATTTCAAAATTTGATGATCCGAAATTACAGAGATACATCAGAGGCAATATCGAGCTCCTACAAAGTGAAAAAAGGTGTGTAGATTTTTTAAATTTTTGCTTAAGCTTGGTTTGAAAAATTATTTTGAAGGAATTCAAAGGACATAGTAGAGCATTAGTATCGGTAACTGATGCCCTGAGGAAATAAAATGCAAACACCTAGTAAGCAATCTGAAAACTCTAGCATGACTCATGAAGAAGAGGAAGAAATGCTACGTGATATATCAAAATTACAAGACCAAGTGAAACAAATTTCACTCTCACAAAAGCTAACAGAAGCTAAGATAAATGGAGTGGAATCTAAGATAAAGGGCGTGGAAGCCAAGATTGATGATTTGAAGATAGATTTTAAGGCAGATTTGACAAATTTTCTACAAGAAATACTTACTAATGGTGAAAGGGGAGGAAAGGAAACTCATGATGCAAACAAAGGAAATGTTAATCATGATTTCATAGACTCTAATGTTGGATCGAAGACGCACCATATTCAAAAAATCGATATGAGGAAGTTTGATGGCAAGGATCCTGCAACATGGATATTACAGATGGAGCAATTTTTCGATCTCAATAATGTGCAAAACACACAAAAGGTACGTATTGCAACTTTATATTTGGAACCAAATCAGTTTGTATGGTATCAATGGCTTTTCTCTCGTAAACAATTTATCACTTGGGCATTTTTTACGGAAGAATTGATAGCACATTATGAGGATACAAAAAGCAACACTTTTTTTAGCCAATTGATAAGTCTCAAACAAAAGGGTTCAATAATGGAGCACATTGAGGAGTTCCAAAAATTGAACATAAGGGTAAAAAATATTCCAAAAGAGCATAGGATTGATGTGTTCATAGGGCCTTTAAAGGATAATATCCAACATGATGTTCGCCTTTGGGAACCTGATTCATTAGAGAAGGCATTCATGTTAGCAAGAAAAATGGAAAGCAAAATTATGGCAACCAGGAAGCATACCACTCACAACTATAAAGACGGAAGTGTTGTTGCCACTAGTCTTCCACAACCTATAAGGTTGACACCACAACAATTGGAAGAAAAAAGAGCAAAAGGGCTTTGTTACAGTTGTGATAGCAAATACACTAAAGGTCATAAGTGTGCTGAGAATAAATTATTCTACATAGATTGTGAAGAGGAAGAAGAAAAGGAGCAAGAAAGGTTAAAAGATGAGGATATACTCCAGAAACAAAGCCTAGATGAAGAAAAAATGAACCCGACCATATCTTGTAATGCATTGGCGGGAATTACCACTCCTCAAACCATCAAGATAGAAGGACAAATCAAGAAGAAAAAGGTAATAGTGTTGATTGATTCAGGAAGTACCCACAATTTTATTCATTGTAAGGTAGCAAAAGAATTGAATTGCTTCTTATATCCAACACCAGAGTGTCAAGTGATGGTTGCAAATGGAGGAACAATAAATTGCTCTGGAAAGTGCCATAATATCAAGCTATCCATGGGAGAATATGTATTGACTAGCCCAATGCTTTCCATTCCAATGGGAGGTGCTGATGTTGTATTAGGAGTCCAATGGCTACAATCCTTGGGTACAATAGCTTTTAATTTTCAAGAACTTTTCATGAAATTTTCTGTGGAAGGAAAGGAAGTTGAATTAAGGGGTATTGCAGGGAAACCAGGAAATATAATCAGCTCTAATGGTATGACAAAGCTTCTAAAAAAGGAACGAAAAGGTGTAATTGCACAATTATGTTCGCTAGATGTTTCCACATTGGAATCATCTATCTCTCCAAATCTCCAAAAAGTCTTGGACAATCATTCCAAGGTATTTGAGACTCCCAAAGGTCTCCCACCTATTCATGATCATGATCATGCTATTCATCTGATTCCAGGAAGTGTTCCTCCAAACATCAGGCCGTACAGATATCCCTATGCCCAAAAGAGTGAAATTGAACGTATGGTTGCAGAAATGCTAGAGGCTGGTATAATTCAACCGAGTCAAAGTTCTTTCTCTGCTCCAGTAGTATTGGTGCACAAGAAGGATGGATCATGGCGCATGTGTCCGGATTATAGGGAGCTCAACAAGCTCACTATTAAAAATAAGTTTCCCATTCCTGTCATTGATGAATTACTTGATGAATTGCATGGATCAATTTACTTCACCAAGTTGGATCTTCGTTCAGGATATCATCAAATCAGAATGAAGACTGAAGACATTCCGAAAACAACATTTAGAACTCATGAGGGTCATTATGAATTTTTGGTCATGCCTTTTGGCCTTACCAATGCACCCTCAACATTTCAAGGTTTGATGAATTCAATTTTCAAACCATTCCTTAGAAAATTTGTGTTAGTATTTTTTGATGATATACTAATCTATAGCAAATCTTGGAAGGATCATGTTGAACATGTTGACAGGGTGCTACAACTATTGGAGGAGAAACAATTATATGCAAAAAGATCCAAATGTTTCTTTGGAGTACAAGAGGTGGAATACCTGGGTCATATTGTATCTCATGAAGGAGTTAAGGTAGACCCTAGAAAAATTAAAGCCATTAAGGAATGGAAAATCCCCACATCCATAAAGCATCTGCGGGGATTTCTCGGGTTGACAGGGTATTATCGCAAGTTTGTTAAGAATTATGGGAGAATAGCAGCACCTCTAACAACATTATTGAAGAAAGATGCATTTTCATGGACTTCAGAAGCAACAAAGGCCTTCGAACATCTTAAAGAGGCAATGTGCCAAGCACCTGTCTTAGCTACACCTAACTTCACAAAAACCTTTATTGTGGAATGTGATGCTTCAGGAAATGGAATTGGTGTTTTTTTAATGCAAGATGAAAGACCCATTGCTTTTGAAAGTCATCCAATCAAGGGAAAGTTTTTACACAAAGCTATTTATGAGAAGGAAATGTTGGCAATACTCCATGCACTTAAGAAATGGTGACCCTACCTAATGGGAAGACACTTCAAGGTAAAAACGGATCATGATAGCCTTAAATACTTTTTAGAACAAAGATTATCCTTTGAAGAGCAACAAAGTGGGTCACAAAGATGTTGGGTTATGACTTTGAAATCATCTACAAAAAAGGGAAGCAAAATGTGGTGGCAGATGCACTCTCAAGAAAGGATGAGGATGTGGAAGCATTGTTGTGCACCATTTCTATTATCCAACCAGATTGGATAAATGAAGCAAGGGAGGAATGGAAGAATGACGAAGAAGTGTGGGCACTTATTCAAAAGTTACAACAAGATTCCAGTACGTCGGATACATTTAACTGGAAAAATGATTCGTTATGGTACAAAGATCGCTTATACCTCTGTAAGAATTCCCAGCTAAAACAAAAGATTCTTATGGAATTGCACACTTCTCCCTTAGGAGGGCACTCAGGATTTTTAAAAACTTACCACAGGGTTAAGAAAGATTTTTTTTGGGATGGCCTTAAATCAGATATTCAAAAGTTTGTGGCGGAATGTTTGGTTTGCCAACAAAATAAAGTTGAAACAATTAAGACACCGGGTCTATTACAACCTTTATCCATTCCAAGCCAACGTTGGGAGGAGGTTTCAATGGATTTTATCACAGGTTTACCCAAGTCTGAGGGAAAGAGTGTCATCATGGTGGTAGTTGACAGACTTACCAAGTATGCACACTTTTGTGCATTATCACATCCATTTAAAGCCAATACAGTTTCTATTGCATTTATGGAAACAATTCAAAAGCTACATGGAAACCCAAAGATTATTGTAAGTGACAGAGATCCCATTTTCACTGGAAATTTTTGGACAGAATTATTTTCTTGTCTTGGTACTCAGTTAGCTCATAGCTCATCTTATCATCCTCAATCTGATGGGAAAACTGAGATAGTAAACAAATGTTTGGAAGGATATCTTCGTTGCTTTGTATCTGATAAATAGACACAATGGGTCAAATGGTTGCCTTAGGCTGAATGGTGGTATAACACTTCCTTCCATACAACAACAAAAATGACCACATTTATGGCACTTTATGGGTATCAGCCACCATCCATCACATCATATTTAAGAGAAAATTCTAAGGTTCAAGCAGTGGAACATCACATCGAACATCAACAACAAGTCCTCCAACTCTTAAAGGATAACCTCGTGTTGGCACAAAATAGAATGAAACAACAGGCAAATCAACATCACAGCGAAAGAAGTTTTGATGTAGGTGATTGGGTATTCCTACGGATACAACCATATAAGCAAATGTCCCTCAAGCAAGCTAAGAAGGATAATAAATTATCACCAAAGTATTATGGTCCGTACAAGGTGTTGTAAAAGATTGGTACTATGGCATACAAATTGGAGCTTCCTGCAGCTTCTCGATTGCACCCAGTTTTCCATGTTTCATGTTTAAAGAAGGTTATAGGTGACAAGCTCCCAGTTCAAACAATATTGCCAGAACTTGACGAGGAAGGAAAAATTATATTGGAACCAGAAGCAGTCAGAGAAACAAGAACTCGACAGCTACGAAATCGATCAATTTCAGAGTATCTTATCAAGTGGAAGAACTTATCTGTTGAAGATTCCACATGGGAGGATGAGAATTTTATACAGAAGCATCCAGAACTACTCAAGCGTTGAGGACAACAATTTTTTGAAGGAGAGGGGCATGTTGGGTCCCTATAATACTAGTGATTACCCCATTACTATTGTAGTTGTACCCCTTATTAATATTGTTGTGCCCCTATTGTCCCCATATTGTTATTACTATGCCCCATAGAATCCCTCTATTGTTATTTTTGTGGCTTTATATTATTATTGTTAGGTCGGCTGGGTTATATTGTGACTCCTTAGACTCCTATATATAGAAAGTAGGTTTTTTCATTTTAATCATCCAAGAATTATTCATTTATTTAATGTAAAGGAGGTTGCCCCCTCGAAGAGGCTGAATTTTGAGGCATTGATCTATCTTTTCTATCTTTTTCTTAAGCTGGTTTCATAACAGGTCAAGGAGACATAAAATGATGTAGAATTATTATCAGCAGGTTCGATCATAGGGCTAAGCACAACTGCAGGCTTGTCATCTTGCAAATTGACAGAGTCAGTGGAGGTTTGTGTGGTTTCCAGCCCAAGAGCTTTAAGGATAGGCTTTCTAAAGACTTCACTCTTTACCAACTCTACCAAAGACACAAATATTTTTAACTTCCGGACTTCTGAATCAAAGCTGAAAGAGGAAGGTAACCTGTTAGAACCTCTTAACTCTTGAACTGGTGCTTTGAGGATGACTGGATCAGCTGCTGGACTCCTCTGTTTGATATTCTGTGACTTTGTTTGGACAACAGCTCTTTGGGCACGATTCTCCTTAAATTTTTGCATTTGACCTCAGATTATATCTTTGCTGCTCCTCAGTTTGTAGAACAGCCTCTCTGTCCCACCTTTGGCCGTCTTGTTCCTGCAACAAAGATTCTTCATATGCAGCCAATCTCAAAAAGGTAGCAATGCCTTTATCTTCCATACAATGAATTTCATCCTCTTCTTCAATCTGCTCCGCCTCCATGACCACATTTTGAAAAGGAGCTTTAACTCTTTGATTCTCGTTAGCTTCTTTACCCTTCTGAATGATTTTCATTTGCTCATTTTCTCTCTTGAATGGATTTGGGTTTCTTGGAGAAAATGTGTTTGGAAACCTTGTTTTCCCAGAGTTCTGCTCAACCTCCAGCTTAGATATTTTAGCAGCCAATGACTCGATCATCTTAGTCATTTTATCAAATTTGGGATCGGAAGGTGAGGCAGAGGAAGAAGAAGCCTCACCTCTCTGCCTCCTCCTATTAGCATGACTTTTAAGCTTTTCTGCAGCCATAATATTAGATTCCACTTCTAGTGCTGCATCCTGCATGTCAGCTAGAGTGGCACATCTTCTTTCTCTCAACAATAGGCAGAAATCAGAGTCAAAAGCATTGGCATAAGTGAGTTTGGCAGAGGTGGGGGTAGGCTTTACCTCAGCTGGTATCTTACTATACATACGGTTGAATATTTTATTAAAATCAGGCAATGATTCCCCATTTTCCCTCTTTAGGTTTCCAAACTCAGTATGGTAATAGAGCAGATCCTTTCTATCTCCCCATTTCTTCAGAAATGCATCATCCAATGCTTCAATGCCTATTATGGACCCATGTGGTAATTCTCTGAACCACTTCTTAGCCTCACCATCAAGGCTCTGGACAAAAACTCTCATCCATACATCATCTTCACTGATATCTAGGTTATCTGCATAGCTATAAAAAGACTCAAGGTGCTCTTCAGTAGTTACTCCCTCTGTACCAGTGAATTTAGGCATATATTTTTGATACTCTCATGCAGGCATGGCATTCAAAGGAACCGGCAAGATCAGGGGTCCATACCTAGCAACAATAATTCTTTCCATCTTCGTAGGTGCTTGCTGTCTTGCCATGACTGGGGTATGTGGAAGGACACTCGCAGATTGAGTAGTTTGAAGCAATGTGATGGATGACAGAGACAACATGATGTTCTATACTGTATGGGAAGCTCTCTTTGGACTGAGATTCAAAGGGGAACTAAATGGACAAGGAGCTTTATGAATCTCTGCAGGTTTTTCTTCACTAGCAACACTAGGCTCTAAATCTTCAAACTGTGTATTCTCAACTAAAAACTTCTCATGCAGAGAAAAATAAGATTTCTTGGGCTTACCTGATCATGATGCTCCTTTCTGCGATGTTTTCTTCAACTTAACAATCTTATAAGGGTCAGGCACTAGAATAGCTGGTGATTTTTGAGGGTTCCTTCGAGTATGTCTCACGAACTGAGCCAGAACTATAACGTGGAGTCGCCAAAGGTTGGTCTTCCTCCAGTGGAGTCACCATATAGATGATTACAACCAGAAATGTGTCCAAACTTTGTCTATCATCAAAATTTGGAACTGTGTCGTTCTCCCAGGGAAGCTGAGCTTTAATCTCCTCTCCCCGACAACGACGCCAATTAATGTTATCACCCCAAGAAACTCTCCTAGGTTGTATCTCAGAGATGCTCGGGAACATTACAAACTCAAAAAAATGTTGGAAATGGATGAATGGAAGGAATGATGCTTGTTCAAGCCAGATAACCACTTATACTATGCTTAACTCCAGACATGGGTGAACACCCCCAGACTACAAGGCTTTAGACCACCAATTACTCACAGTTTGAGGATTAGGTGTACATGGAGAATACTGACCACACCAGCAGATGCACAAGACCATGTGATGGCCGGCTGCAACCAGTAAAGAGGTCTGCAAATCTATTTCCTAATGCACAGATAGGATGACAGCTCTCTGGCACTAAGTAAACAGAAACATGCATAACACATTCAATGATACATACTAGACTTCAACACAGAGGTGGTATGACAGCCCCTCTAATGCTAATTATCAAGAGCACATGAAAAAATGCATAACAGGCACAACTTAGAACAGAGTAGAAATGGAAAGTGAGCAATTAATAGCAAAAGAAGCTTGTATTAGCTGAAAATGAAGACCAGACGCTGCAAGTATCAAAGTAGTTACAATCTCCATAAGTTGAACCTTACATCAAAACAACAACCATAAACCTGGTTACATCTGTGTTCTAGGTATATATAAACTTTCTTTACAAAAATGCTTTGCTACTAGAAGTGGAGGGGTCATAATGGACCACCAACCACTTTAACTGTCTGATAGATTTTCTGATGCAATCTACTTGCTTTTATGAGCAAATGGATCTTCTTGGTGCTCTGTTGTACTTCTAGAGTAGGTGGAGTGTCGTATGGAAGAAGTTCCATAACTGTTAAATGTGTTGATCTGCTCGAGGCATGTCCTTTTTCTTCTCGGCCATCCTGCTTGTTGAATGTGGTGGTTGCGGAGGAAATACACTAGGTACAGGTAGATGGCCGCCTTCGTCTTTCGGATGCATGGTATAGGTCGAGGACAAAAAGACTGCATGGCGGATGAATGGAGGAGGAAGATCTGGCCGTTGGATCGCATGGATGGGCGGCGGAGAGCGCTTAACATGGAGTATCGGGAGGAATCGGGCGGAAACAGGGTCAAATGAATGTGAGCCATTGGATCGCGGGCGGACAGATCCGACGGCTATTGGGCAAAAGATATTCACGAGGGTTAACAAGCGGGGACGACAGACAGGCGGTAAGCGGTATTTCTCGCACCACTTTTTAGAGGTGGTTGGTAAACGTACAAAGGCCAGCAATGTGAGTTATCGGGCAACATGTGGCAGATGGGACAGGGAAAAAACCGCTTTGATCGTGCGTTAACGCGCGGCTAGTTTGTGGGCGTGGGGGATGCGATTGCCATTGGATCACACGGTAGGAGATCGGACGACGGGGTTTAAATTCATGTGTTTTCATCAGATGTGACGTGAAAGAGGGCTTATGGAAGCACTCGGTCGGGTTATCGCGGTTACATGACATTTAAACTCGGCACCTAGGAGCTAAGGAAATACAGGTTTATGCTGAATTTTGGAGTAAAACAGGGATAGCGGGAGTTATGGAAGTATATGAAAAATGAAGAAGAAGAAGGAAACAGACCACTACAAGCTCCCTTTTTGTACAAACACACGTACAAGCTAGTATTTGGTCCTCCAAATGCTGAAGCATGTAGCAAAGCTAATAGTAAGGCCAAAAGGCATGACCAAAAATTCATAATGACCCTCATGAGTTCTAAATGTTGTTTTTGGAATGTCTTCAGTCTTCATTCTGTTTTGATGATATCCTGAACGAAGATCCAACTTGGTGAAGCAAATTGATCCATGCATTTCATCCAATAATTCATCAATGATAGGAATGAGAAATTTATCTTTAATAGTGAGCTTGTTGAGCTCCCTATAATCTGGACACATGCGCCATGACCCATCCTTTTTGTGCACCAATACTACTGGAGCAAAGAAAAAACTTTGACTAGGTTGAATTATATCAGCCTTTAGCATTTCTGCAATCATATGTTCAATTTCACTCTTTTGGGCATAGGGATATCTGTAAGGCCTAATGTTTGGAGGAACACTTCCTGGAATCAAATGAATAGCATGATCATGATCATGAATAGGTGGGAGGCCTTTGGGAGTCTCAAATACATTAGAATGATTATCCAAGGCTTTTTGGAGATCAGGATAAATATATGATTTCGATGTAGGAACCTCTGGCGAACATAATTGTGAATTACGCCTCGTTGTTCTTTCTTTAGAAGATTTTTCATTCCGTTAGAGCTGATTATCTTTCTTGGTTTCCCTGTGATACCCCTTAATTCAAATTCCTTTCCTTCCAAATAAAATTTCATGAAAAGTTCTTGAAAATTAAAAGCTATTGTACCCAAGGATTGTAGCCATTGGACTCCTAGTACAACATCAGCACCACCCATTGGAATGGAAAGCATTGGGCTATTCAATACATATTCTCCCATGGATAGCTTGATATTATGACACTTTCCTGAGAAATTTATGGTTCCTCCACTTACAACTATCACTTGACACTCTGGCGCTGGATATAGGAAGCAATTCAATTCCTTGGCTATCTTACAATGAATAAAATTATGGGTACTTCCTGAATCAATCAACACTATTACCTTTTTCTTCTTGATATGTCCTTCTATCTTGATAGATTGAGGAGTGGTAATTCCGGCCAATGCATTACAAGATATGCTCAGATTCATTTCTTCTTTCTCGAGGGTTTGTTCCTGGTGTATATCCTCTTATTTTGATGTTTCTTGTTCCTTTTCTTCCTCCTCTTCACAATCTATGTAAAATAATTTCTTCTTAGCACACTTATGACCTATAGTGTATTTGCTATCACAATTGTAATAAAGCCCTTTTGCACTTTTTTCTTCCAATAGTTGTTGTGTCAACCTTGTAGGTTGTGGAAGGATAGGGGAAACAACACTTTCTTCTTTATAGTTGTGAGTGGTAGGCTTCCTTGTGGCTATCATTTTTATTTCCATTTTTCTTGCCAATCTGAATGCATTCTCCAATGAATCAGGTTCCCAAAGGAAAACCTCATGTTGAATTATATCCTTTAAAGTCCTTATGAACACATCAATCCTATGCTCATTTGGAATATATTTTACCCTTATATTCAATTTTTGGAAGTGTTCAATGTGCTCCATCATTGAACCCTTTTGTTTGATATTTATCAATTGGTTAAAAAAGGTGTTGCTTTTTGTATCCTCATAATGTGCTATCATTTCTTCTGTAAAAGTTGCCCAAGTGACAATTTGTTTACAAGAGCAAAGCCATCGATACCATACAAATTGATTTGGTTCCAAATATAAAGTTGCGATGCGTACATTTTGTGTGTTTTTCACATTATGGAGATCGAAATATTGCTCCATCTGTAGTATCCATGTTACGAGATCCTTGCCATCAAACTTCTTCATATCGATATTTGGAACATGGTGGGTCTTAAATCCACCATTAGAGTCTATGAAATCATGATTAACATTTCTTTTGTTCTCCTCATGAGTTTCCTTTACTACCCTTTCGCCATTAGTAAGCATTTCTTGTAGCAAATTTGTCAAATTTGTCTTCAAATATTCTATGTTACCTTTAAGTTTTTCTTCTATACCATCCATATTAGCTTCCACGCCTTTATTTCAACCATCCATCTTAGATTCCACGCCTTTCTTTAAACTATCCATCTTAGCTTCTATTACCTTTTGTGAGAGTAAATTTTGTTGCACTTGGTCTCATAATTGTGATATATCATGTTGCATTTCTTCCTCTTCTTCATGAGTCATGCTAGATATTTTAGGTTTCTTACTAGCTGTTTCCATTTTCTTTCTTCGGGACATCAATTAATGATAATAATGCTTCACTATGCCTTTTGAATTCCTTCAAACTATTTTTTCAAACCAAACGTATGCAAAATTTTAAAAAAACTACACACCTTTTTTCACTTTGTAGGAGCTCGATATTGAATCTATTGTATCTATGTAATTTCGAATCTACAACGATTGAAATTGTGTCCTATAGTAGCTCTCCGAGTTCTCTTTCCAACCCCGCAAGTATGATCACGATTGGATTCTCCAAGGAAGAGTTATGTCAAATCTCCCACGATGACCTGATTATAGACTGGTTCAGTAGAGACAACTTGTATGGAGTTCCACGTGTCACTGTTTTAAGCTTAGGACTTGAAACAAATACAAAAAAAACTACAGGTCGTCCTATTTTTGTAACTTCTTACGAAATTTCAATCTGATGCTCAGAAAGAAAGTTATGATGATTTTCCACAGGTCACCTGTTTGAGATATAATTTAGGATCCTGCAAAAAACCCTAACTTCCTTTGATCATATATCCGAAAATATAGCGTGACAAGATTTGAAATTCGGTTCTGAGGTTCAGAGAGATTTCATCTCAAATTGTTTTTTTTTAGCTTCTGAAACGTCACATAAAAAGTTATAGCAAAAATGCCACGATGACCTGTTTGGAGTAGCGAAACCCTAGAATCCAAAGCTCTGATACCAAATGTTATGCAACCAACTCACAAAATAGAAGAAAAGATAGATCAACGCCTTCAAAATCAGCCTCTTCGAGGGGGAAACCTCCTTTACATTACACAAATAAACAATTCTTGGATGATACAAATGAAAACACCTCCTTTCTATATATAGGAGTCTAAGGGGTCAAAATATAATCAAAGCCGACATAACAATAATAATATAAGGGCACATCAATAACAATAGTCGGCTTCTATGGGGCACAATAATAACAATATGGGGACAATATGAGCACAACAATAACAATAAGGGCTACAATGACAATAGTAATGGGGGAATCACTAATATTATAGGGACCTAACATGCTTAGTGACAATAATGTTCAAAAGTATCCTACAATTGACTACTGCCAATGACAACACATTACAACCATCAGAATGAAGGTTTTAATTATAAGCATGATTAAATTTGTTTCTTCGATATCATAGTTGTTTTGTTCCATAGATAAAGTTATGGATTATTGTACTCTCTTTGGCTGAATCATTGATTACGATCTAAGAAGAAGAAGATTTGCAAGGGTTTTCCCCATAGTGGGTTTTGCCCTGGTCTCAGACCAATCGTGGTGTCTCTATGTGTGTGCATGCTTTTCTTCTATTGTTCCTTTATGTTCCACCACATTGATGATGATGCTATTGTTCTTTCTATATAATTGCATATACTGATGAATAATGGTGTAGATGTGAATAATGTAATGATGATATGGGGTGAAATTAATGTATTAATGAAGAAATGCAATTATCAAAGCAAATAACAATGTAGCCCTATAAAAAATTAACATGGTATTAGAGGTGGGATGAAGAAAATTCATGGAGATCACCCCGATGATGACACCTTTGATGGAAGCAAGAAGTGGACGGTGGAAACCTAAAGAATTATAAGGATTGAAGAAAACCCAATGAAACTTGATTATTAGGGTTTGATGGATTCTATTAGGTTAGAGTTGGAAAGAAAACCCTAGTTTATGGAAACAATATGGGATATGGAATCTAGCTGGTCAATGTGAAGATGCTCAAGCACTTGACAAAGATTTTATGAAGCCCTAGATTGGATAATCCCTAGCAGAGTTGGTTGGATAATTGAAGGCAACATTGGTATATGGACCACAGACATTAATGGATCTTCAAGATTGGTTCAAGAGGGAGAGGATCACCTCTCATTGAAGATACATATTTCTTGACTTATGATGCCTCTTACTTTTGTTTAAACCTATGAACATAATGATTATTTTTATTACTTATATTTCCTGCATATGTATTTGAGTATATTGATGTTTCTAACCTCCTTGGTGAGACGTGATGAGTAGATCCTTCATGAGGATCATTTGAAATGTAGGAAGGATGGCTAGAGCTGGAAAAGGTTAAAAGGCACTATATGAAAAGATGACAAAGTGCTTCAAGCGGCCTATGTCTAATGAAAAGGTACACAAGTATTTGAATACCACAAAGTATGCATGGTATGCTGTATTTCATAAATAACATTGATGGTTAGGTAAGCCTTAAGGTATGGTGAGAATGTCTCTTTCTTTGATCATGGCTCATACATGCATATGAAAGTCACTTGGATTTATGTTTCCTATGATGAAATGATGTACCTGGTGTTGAACATTTTGATCTTCTTGAATTCTATGAGGCTATCTAATGTTGATTCATTGATACAATTGATGTTTGGCTAACATCCATTCGTTGGACATCTTGATCCTATAAGGAAGGCTAGCACCTTGACTCTAGTAAATGACACTCTTGATACTTGTCATGATGGATTTCATATAGAAGGATAACTCATTGACTCTTATACATGATACTACTCGTAATGTTGGTGAAAAGCATGATGAAAGCATATGGAAAGAGAGATTGACACTTTCGTTGTTTTGAACATAGTTACAGATCAAACGAGAAAATTACTTAGTACTTGTTTTTTTGAGGTAGCAAAAAATCGTTCGATTTTGAAAAGTGGTGATGTAGAATACACCTTTTTTTTGGAGCATATTTTTGGCACTTTAAATTTTCTTATGTATCTTATGCACTTTTTTTTTAAATGTTGGTGATTTTCATGCTGATTTTGAAAAGTGTTGATGCAACATCAACACATTTTTAGAGGGCTTATTTTTGACACTTTAAATTTTTTTATGCATCAAATATGAATAAATTTTTTTGTTAGTGATTTTCATTTTCATTTTGAAAAGCGCTGATGCAACATCAACTCTTTTAGTTTAGAGGGCTTAATTTTTACAATTTAAACTTTTGAATGTATTAAGTGTGGATATTTTTTTTTAAATGTTGGTGATTTTCATGTTGGTAAAAAAAAAAAAAAAAAAAAAAAAAAAAAACATGCAAAAAAAACAATATATAAAAAAAATATATAAAAAGAAAAAAAAAAACACAAAAATGTTAAAAAGACAAAAATTACTTGTAAAAAAAATTCAAAAATTCAAAAAATCACCTAATTTAAAAAAATAATATCAAAATCAATGAATTGAAAATAAAAAAATTGAAATTAAAACAAAATAAAAAATTTTAAAACAAAAATTAAAATAATTAAATAAAAAATTTAAACTAATTTAAAAAATTTAAAAGTCAATTTAAAATAATTATTAAAATAAAAATTCAAAAATACTTTAAAAAATTAAAACTATATATATATATATAATTTTTTTAAATGTTTTTTTTTAAAATGTACACATCTCCCCGCTTGCCCAGGGCCGAGTTCCCTCAGCTTGGCAAGTTGATTTTTTTTAATATATATAATAATTTTTAATTTTTAAGATTTTTTTTTTTTTTTTTTTTTTTTTTTTCTTCACGTTTTTTATTTTAGTTATTTTAATTTTTTGTTTTTAATTTTAAATAATAATAATTTTTAATTTGTTTATTTTAATTTTAATTATATAAAATTTTTTAGTTTAATTATTTTATTTAATTTTTTTTTATTTATGGCGTTTATTTTTATTTTTATTTTTAACTTTAATTTTAATTTTTATTATTATTAAATTATGTGTGTTTTTTTTTTTAAATTTTCCCTTTTTAATTTTTTTGTTTTGTTTTGTTTTTCAATTTTGTGTTTAATTTTTTAATTTTTGTATTTTTACAACTTAATTTTGTTTTATTTTTACTACTTAATTTTGTTTTATTTTTACATTTTTATAGTCATTTATTTATTTTTTTTTAATGTTTTTTTATAAGTTTAATTTTTTTAATGCTTTTTTTTTTTCTTATTTATTTTTTTTTAAATTTTTTTAATGGTTTTTATCGTGTTTTTTATTTTATTTTAATTTAATGTTTTTATTTTTTGTCAAAATTTTAAATTCTTTTCTTAAATTATGTTTTTTTTGTCTATTTTTTTATTTTTATTTTTTATGTTTATCTTAATTTTGTTTTTTTTTTTTTTTACATTTTTTTATGTTTGATTTTTGTTTTGTCTCTTTTATAAATTTTTTTATATTGTATTTTTTTGGGTCATGTTCTTTTTTTTCTTCCTTTAATAGCTATTTTTATTTACTTCTTATTATTATTATTTTTTGTGGTTTTTTGTTTTAGTTTTTATTTTTTCAATGTTTTCATACTTTCAATAAATTTGAATGGATGTGTATGTCAAAATAAAAAATATGTAGAAATAATAAGTTAGGAGAACAAATTTTTGTTGATGGTGTACT
Source organism: Pinus tabuliformis (assembly GCA_031772625.1). Lineage (NCBI taxonomy): Eukaryota > Viridiplantae > Streptophyta > Pinopsida > Pinales > Pinaceae > Pinus > Pinus tabuliformis. The sequence continues at coordinate 945,112,347 of CM062817.1, read as the reverse complement.
TCGTTAGCTATTGATAGGATTCTGGAATGACATTTTTTTTGCATAATCTTTAATCTGTTTATTAGTTTCGATTTATTAAATTCAAAAGAAATATAGTTATATTAAGTTATTATTATTGTTATTATTATATATGAAAATAAAATTAAAAAATATATATATTTCTTAATAATGAAATATAGTTTTAAGAAAACAATTTGCAAATTTCAAAATCTTAAAATTATTTAAAAATAAAATATTTACACAAATTTCCAAAAAAACAAATGTTTTAATGCAGAGAGTATAAAAGCATCCAAAATCGCATCCAGATTCATTTGTTTTATAAAGTTTTTCATTCATCATAATTGAAGTGACTTCAATATATTATATGAAAAAGATATTATATTTAATAAATTGTTATTAATATGATAAACTTAAAACAAAAACAAATTAATATAAATTAAATAGTAATAATTTTTTAAAATAATATTAACACCATGGCCGAAAATTGTTGGAATTTTAAGGCTTTTCATAGAGGTGATATTTTATCGTTAATGCCATTATTGGAATTTTAAGACTTTTGAGAGACAAGATATTTTATCTTTAATACCACGCCTAAAAATCATTGGAATTTTAAGGAGACGTAATAGTTTATCTTTAATGTCATGCCTATAGTAGAAATTTCAAGGCTTTTCAGAGTCATGATATTTTATCTTTAATGTCAATATTAAAAAATGTTCACAATTTACCTCGAAAAAAAAAGATATTATTCCAGCATTAACACTTTTCATTTTCAGGGTGTTTTTTGCACAAAAAAAAATGGCCTTTACTTCCATTTTTAAAAAATGTTGCTTTGAGTTTAACCTTTGATGAAAGATTGATGTCATAGCCATGATAGATATATGTTTATGATCTAACAGATCTGTTGTTGCTTGACTCTAGTAGAGACACGTTGATGACATAGATTCCCAGTTAGAGGGAGAATCTCTTCTTAAGATTCTTACTCATATTACTATTTGCATTCTGTGCTGTTGAAGTATGATTTATGTGCATCTGACATTATTGATCTGAAACAAAGTCTCAAATCTGAAGGTTGTATAGAAATTAGGGTTTATGCTCTAGATGCAGGCGCTGAAATGGGAAATCTTGTCCTTTGATGCATGCATGCTAAGGCCCAGTTAGCATTCAGGTAGATAAAGACACTCCCATGCTAACCTGAAGGGAGCGTCCAAGGGTTTGACTATAGTTGACCATCATCTGAATCTTTCTGAAGCTATATGAACTCTGAACCAAGGTGTCTCTGACATATTTTTCCACTGTAATCTGATTTCTGAAGTTGTTGGGTTAAATTGATGATCACATAAAAATGAAGTATTGTGCATGAAATCGGATGGTCACTTGGAAGATGTCAGTTCCACAAATATGTTGCAGATAACAAGATCTAGAAGCAGGAAAATCTTGAATGTTTTCCATAACATGAATATGCAAACTGAACTTGTGTTTGCAGGTGACCGGGACATACACATAGATATGTCACTATGTTTGTGCTACAATAAGTTGACATGATATAGATGAACAATGTGATTTCATGATGCTTGACAATAAATTTTAATTGATGATTGAGATATGCTTTGACTATAGATCTCTCTACGATAGCAAATTTGGACTTGACCTGATGTTTAATGATATGATTTGATGATTGTTGATTCATCCTAATGTTTGTGCTATGTGGGCGTAATGAATTATGTGGGTATTCAGAAAAATGATTTTGTATTGGCCTTCTCATTCCTAGCACAATGGTTGAGGTACTGATAGTTGCGATTCAACATGAAATTGGAACCTGCATGACTCATCCTTGTTGTATGAATTTGCATCTTGTGACATAAATGACTTGTATTATGATTATGAGAATGACTTGATAACAATTCAGATTGATAATGCATGGTTGATGACAACTTGTTGGCATGATAATAAATGAAGTCACGACTTGATATGAGCTCTCCCTATCTCCTAGTTGAAAAAATTGATACTGTGATCTTGATGATTTTGATAATGGTTGTGACCTGACTTCTAAAATTTGATGAGATGACTTTGCTGATGTGATGGTACAACATTGATTTATGCAAGGAATTATGCTTAGAGCATTGCATGATGCAAGCTCCCCAATCCAGATATGAGAGTTATCTGATGAAGTCAGGATGATGAGTTCCAGGGTATGGCTTTGATTTTGATTATGGTTTTGGTTTTATATCCTGATGGTCTACTGTTGATAGGTGATGAGCCTTTGATGATCTAAACTAGAGGGAGATAACTTTTGAAGCTCAAAATGATGTATCATGGCATGATGAATCTATTTCTGGAATTTGGAAAAGAAATTCTATATTGCAAACCTATTGAAAAATGAAAATGCAAATCCTTGGATACTCCTATTTGAAGTTCAAAGATGTTGTTAAACTTGACATGGTATCCAACTATTGATTGAAGCATTGATGTTCCTTTTTGAACATCCATCTGTATATATATATATATATATATATATATATATATATATATATGATGTGCATAGAGATTATTGATAGAGATTATTGTTATTGATAGAGATTATTGTATCTATATATATATATATATATATATATATATATATATATATATATATATATATATATATATATATATATATATATATATATATATATATATATATATATATATATATATATATATATATATATATATATAGATATATATGATGCGCATAGAACCTGGATAAATTCATAAGTGAGCCACTTAATTCACATAGAGTTTCCACCAAGCATCCTTTGAAATATCTACATGAGATATTCTATTTTTGAGGCTGAGATATTTCTCCTATGATATGTGACTGCATGGATGTATTGTTATTAATAGAGATTATCGTTAAGCACGTTTGGATGTTGCTTTAGTATGATATCTACCATGATATATTGGATGAGAGGTCCATAGTACGATTGAAGATGAGTACGATGTAGCTAGCATGGCTATCTGTGAGGCAGGATGAAGAAGCTCCTTAGAGAGCTATTGGAGCATGATCTGATATGACATGGATACATTGTGATGACATAGAGTGAGATCCAATTGGAAGAAAGTCCCATATTTATAGTTGGGATCGAGGTTCTCTCATATATTGAGACAGTGTAGTTGTTCGAAATAAGCTCAGGCTTGTGGTTGGCACCTCCTTGAGAGGGAGGATGATTATGGTATCCTTTTTAGATTTATATTATTATTTATATTCTGACATGATATTTGATTTGATGTCTTGTATGAAAAGGAAACAACTGCTATTGAGACAAGATTATACCATATTTGAGTATGATGAGAGCAGTGTTGATCGAGGACACTGAGCCAACTCTTCCTCCCTATCTGAGCTGCTAGGGTGAGGAATTGAGATGGAGGGCTTCCGGGGTTGAGGGAACTTTGAAAAATAGGGTATGACACCTATCTGTTACCCATAGGGTTGGATATGATCGTCCCTATCTATCTTCATAGGTTCAAAGAATTCTTCTCCCTTGTTTGGTCGTTTTAGAGTATACCCCAGTTGGTATCATAGCCACAAGCAAGACTTGTCGGGAATACCGCTCCTCGTTTGGCCAACGAGTTGAGAGTGTACTTGGGGTGTCCAACCCAATTCGATTATTATGCAGGTGTTGTACCACATGACTATTGAGGGTCATTGATGGGAAGATCACTAGGAATAGGATGGGTTGAGATAACACTATGTGATTCCAAGTTGATATTGAGCTCCCTAATGAGATCCCAAGGTCGAGATGTGTTCCCGTGTGTGTTTGTATATCCTATTACTCGATATAGGGTTATATATGTATAGCTCCCCCATGAGATTCCGGGTTGAGATGTGTTCCCCGATGTGGTTCCAGGTTGAGATTTGCTCCTTGTTGATATGCTCTCCGAAGATGGTTGATGATGATATTCTGGGTAGTAGCCCACTGGAAGATATTCCAGGTAGCATCTTGATTGATAGAGGGTGATAACTTAAGATCCCCTCCGGTAAAAAAGTCTTCTTCTTCCAGATTCGAGAATGTTCAACATATGAGCAAGAACAATAAAGAGATAAGCAAGAATAAGAAAGGGATAGATGAAGATGTACATTGATGATTTGTGATGGTGAGATACTTGATGTGGTCATAGAATGGTGACTACATAACATAGATGACCATGGATGATATGTGATGACACTTGAAGACACAAGAATGGCATATTGATCAATGGACATATATTGGCAGGTGGAATTCTCCCTAGTCGAGAGGGAGTGTTAATTTTGGAAACTGCAGTCAAATTCCACCTTGGACAGCTCAAATGACTGAGATAATGATTGCATTATATTTCTCTTTTCAAGAGGACCAAAATCGACCTAAATATCACCTTATTTGGACAAGAAAAAGTTGGTTTTTGAATTTATTTATTCACTCATGTATATTAGGTTAGGTCAGCCCTAAGGACATGTTAAATTGGATAATTCAGACTCAACCCCAAGTGGACCCTCATGAAAGCCTACAAATCGAAGAGAACTCAAGCTCATTTTTATACATTTGATCAAGCCATCTTCTCTTCTCTTATTGACTTGGTTCACACAAGTCTGACGGAGGAAAGCTTGTGTAAAGGGTCTGAAACTATAGGGTTGAAGCTCGCACTAATCTAGCGTTTTTTGATTCCTGGATGCTGGCACAGAACTGGGAATTTTAGTCCCTAGATGCTAGCACATAGTGGTTCTAACAGCCTCTAGGGAGCCTTGGATGCTGGCACAAAGTGTTATGGGAGCGTTCGAGACGCTAGGGTTTCCGCTACTCAGTTTGGTCCCCGAACGTATGCACAGTATGGTCCTGAGAGTGTTCGGGCTTCCATATCACACATATGCCTTATGAGAGAGTCCAGGGTTTGAGATAGATCTAAGTATGTTTGACCATAGAATCCCTCATCTAGTTCACTTGGGAGCGTCCAAATCTATTTTGAACGCGTCTTCCAGTTATGTAAGGAGCGTCCAAGACTGCTATAGATGCTCACACAACTCCTCCTCCCTACGCCAGGGATTCAAATATGAGATTTCAATATTCTGAATATTCTGCTCAGTGGAAACAATGTTCATAATTATCCAAAAGTTGACTACAGTCAGTGACAACACATTAGAACCATCAGAATGAGGGTTTTTATTATAAGCATGACTAGATCTGTTTCATGGATATCATAGTTGTTTTGTTGCATAGATAAGATTATGGATCATTGTACTCTCTTTTACTGAATCATTTGATAACAATCTAAGAAGAAGAATATTTGCAAGGGTTTTCCCCATAGTGGGTTTTTCCCTGGTCTCAGACCAATCCTAATGCCTCTATGTGTGTGCATGCTTTTCTTCTATTGTTCCTTTATGTTCCGCTACATTGATGATGATGATATTGTTCTTTTTATATAATTTCGTATACTGATGAATAATGGTGTAGATATGAATAATGTAATGGTTATATGGGCTGAAATTAATGTATTAATGAAGAAATGCAATTATCAAAGCAAAGAACAATGTATCCCTATGAAAAATTAACATTTTTCCTTGAATGATCTTAGCCCTTGATCTCTTTGTAAATTGTGATATAGGATTTCGACCTTCCATAATCAAGATGATTGAGCTTTTACGAATTGAACTAGGAATTTATCAGACTGAGGTGTACTTAGGGCTTCCTCAAATGGGTGATCTCAGTGCTCCTTTCTTCACCATAGCTCTAAAACCATTTTGAGATTCTAGTGAAATCAAGAATAGAACAATTTTTCAAACTGATAACTACTTCCAATGATTCAACATTACTTCTTTAAACCATTTCAATCATCAAGAAGTTATACATGAAAATTTTAAACTATTCTCTTCTACCATAGAGCAATAAATATCACAATAAACAATAAGATTAGAGACAGGAAACACCATAAATTAGGCCATCGACCAAGGCAAAACCCACAAGGGGAAAACCCATGAAATCTTTCCTTATGAGAGAGAGAGTTAAATTCATCAATTTGTACATTAAGCTATCAAGACATAATCATAAGCTTACCAAATAGTTGACCTCTCATAAGTGTCAAGCCATCCAAAGTGCTAAACCAAAATATCACAAATCTGTCACAATGGACATCACACCTTCACACATGTCACACAGATTATGAGCCTAAGATTTGAGTGACAACCTTTTGTCCTTCACAGATATCAAAAATATGACAAACCACATAATTCAAAGAGAAGACAAACCTCTATATATTGGAGCCACATAACTCGCACATATATATCCACAAAGCTTGCACATATAGAGCTACATAACTCAGACATATAGAGCCAAAAAAATCGTGCGTTTGGAGCCACGAAACTTGTGCCTTATGAGCCACAAAGCTCACACATATAGAGCCATATAACACATGCCTTTGGATCTACAAAAATCGTGCCTTTGGAGCCAAAAAACGCGAACATACGATGCCACAAAACTCATACCTTTTGAACCACAAATCTTGTATAATTATAGAGAATAATGTTGCCTCATAGCTCGCATAGAACAAAGATGAGATTCGAAAATTTAGTCTTCGAGGTGAGCTATTAGTCTTAATATATATTTGTTCATCCATGTGAATAGACGTGACTTTTGGGAAAGCTGATATGTTCTAGGAGCTGTTGACTTCAGAAAGGAGACATAAATATTAATCCACATTTTCCATTTCTTCTCAAGACGAAAATATCAGCCATGGCTACCATATTTCCAACAATGGCTTCATACATTAATACAATATATAAATAAGGGGTAAGGGTAGGACCCTAACATGTTCTCGCCCTTCAAAAGCAACATTATCCTCAAGCCTGAAGGTGAGGAAATTGTTGTAGAATTATTGTCAATCCCCATGCAACATATTTTTGTTACATATATTCCCATTGGATTGATACTCCTTGATCATGGGCCATTGAAATTAACACTCTTTGGTATACAATGCTACTTTTGATTGGAGCCAATTTGATCCCACAACTTTCTTCAAACAAGGCACATGAAAGATTGGATGAATTTTTAGAGTGGGTTTGGACAACCAACTTATATTAGGTGACCTAATAAATATGTTGTATGATTTAATAGGAACCATACAACTTAGGAGATGGATTCTAGGAAACTTTATATTTGAGTGATGTCCATTTATAAGGATATAGATGAAGGAACACTTGATATTCTTCTACAAAATAAAATTATTATATATGTTGATTAGGTTGTTATTTCATTCGATTTTACACCATAACCAAGTTGTCTTTGAGGATTCAAATAATAGCTTCCCTAGTGTGAAGAATTCTATATATTACAAGAACCTTGAATGTTATTGGTATATAGGATGCCACTGATAGGAAGTTCTAGCCATAAATAACTCCATATTGTGTCTTTTTGGTTGTTCCATGATAAGTGGTATTATATCAAAATTTGATAAGGAGAAGCCATTATGCCCACTGGTGTGGATTTTCGGATGAAAAGCATGTCAAATGGGATTCTAAGCACTTTTTTACCACTTTGTTTGACCATTAATTTGAGGATGGTGTGTAGTGCTCATACTTAACTCTGTACCTTGAAATTTAAATAGCTCTTGCAAAACGTTTCTAGTGAATGTGGGTCCTGATTTGAGTCAATGGAAGTGTGCATACTATGTAGCTTAAATTTTTGATAGATGAATGCCTCAACAACCGAGGAAGGAGTAAAAGGATGATCTAGGGTACAAAAATGAGCATCTTTTGAAATTTGGTCAACCGCCTCCATGTTCACTGATTTATTTCTCTTTTGGGAGCCCCATGATAAAATCCATTGAAATATCTATCCAAATCTATGTTGGGATTTCTAAAGGTTACAATGCCTTTAGTGTCTTCATGATCTCTCCCTTGCTTTTTGGAAAGCATCACATATTTGTTTTCACGCCTTCCTAAAGGAATGGAAACTTACCTATTTCATAGGTTTTATGAAAACTAGAGTCAACCACTATTAATGATGAATGTTGATCCTTTTAATACATTGTTTTAAGGTCAAATATTTTTCCAGAACAAGTCACCCTTTATACTTCAATATATATTCTTTCCATGAATATCTTTTAGGTGGTATCTAAAGCTACTGGATGAGCCCTTTAAGTAGTCTTTTCTAGCCATTCCTTGCTGACTTCCTTGACCTATCCTAGACTTGGTAATGATAAGGCTACAAGTTATCCATCCTGCTCATTTAGATAAAGCATCAACCACGACAATCTCTTTACCTTTCTTATATATGATCTCATAATCATACCCCAACATCTTGGTCACCCATTTATGTTGCTTTGTGAAGAAAAGCGTTGTTTGAGGAAGTATTTTAGACTTTGATGGCCAATATTGATATAATATTTCTCCCTATTAGATATGGTATCCAAGTATCCACTACATGAAGTATATCCATCTCTTGCTTCTCATATGTGGATTTTCCTAAATTACATCCACTCAATTTCTTACTAGTGAATTCCAAAGGGAATCTTTCTTACATCTATACTGCTCCTAGACCTCTACTTGAGGTATCAAATTCTAAGAAAAAGTATTATTAAAGTTAGGAAATTCCAATACTGGAGTGGTACACATGGAATCATTTAAAGTAGAGAATTCCTTTGCTACTCCCTCACTCCAAGAAAAGGCATTCTTTTTAAGGAGTGAAGTTAAGGGTGCTATAAAATTTCCATAATTTTTCATAAATTCCCTATAATGGTTTGTAAATCCTAAGAATCATCTCAATATCTTCAATGTTTTGGGATGGGGCCAATTTTTCATAGTTACCACTTGGAATAAAGTCATACTCTCTCCTGACTTATGATGTGACCCAAATATTCAAACTTAGGATTTGTAGAAGCACATTCAGAGTGCTTTGTTAATAATTTTTCACCTCTTAAGAGTTGCAAGGATTGATCAACGTGCTCTATGTGATTCCCTATGGTTTCTTGTAGATCAATATATCATCAAAGATTATTAGCACAAACTTGCATGGGAAGGGTTTGAAAATCTTGTTCATGAGGCTTTGGAACGTGCATGGAGCATACAAAGACTGAAAGGTAACACTAGAAAATCATAATGACATTCGTGTATTATGAAGGCTATCTTAGGGATGTTTTTATATTGCATCCTTATTTGGTGGTATGTTGAACATAGATAAATCTCAGTGAATATTTTTTCTCAATGAAGTTCATGTAAGAGATAATCAATAATTGGGTAAGGAAATTTCTCCATGATCTTCAACTTATTAGGAGCCCTAAAATCAAGGCATATGCACCAAGAAACTTCCTTCTTTAACACCATGACTATTGGTGATGAGTAAGGGATTGTACTAGGATGTAAAAACCCCAACTCCAACAACTCCTTAATAATATTTTCTATTTCCTTCTTTTTTGTAAAAGGGTGTCAATAAGGACATACATTCAGTGGTTTACTACATAGAATTAGGGGAACATGATGATCATGCTTTCCTTGAGAAGGGGGTCAACAGTTTGGTGTCTCAAAGACTTGATGGTGTTTGTCAAGGATGAACTAAAAATTTGGGTGAATTTCTTGTGTCAAATTATCCATAACCTATATGGTATTAAATTGGAAAATAATGCCAAAGTGGCCTTTTTTTTTTAAAAACATCTCCATATGATAATAGTTGACTAATATAGGGGAGCTTGCTTGAAACCTTTGAAAAGCGTGTCTATTCCCCTCTTTATTGAAACTCATATATAATTATTTCAAATACATTGTAGTTGGTCGCAATGTGTGTATCCTTTCTGCCCCTAGTATTATATCACAACCACCCATATCGATGGCTAATAGACAGGCCTTGAGCTAATAGTCCCCCATTTGGATTTTGACATTTTCACATATAGTCCCAATTTTCATCATATTAACATTAGTGTTCATGATTTAAAAATTATACACCGAGTCTACAAAAAAATGGGTTTCTTCGACCACTCTCTTGTGAATGAAATTGTGAGTACTTCCATTGTCAACTAGGAATACAACTTTTGGTGTTAGATGTATCCCATGAGTTTCAAGATTTATGGAGTTGAAATACTCAATAATGCATGTAGGAATATTACAAGTTCTTCATGAGGAAATGGAGGTTCAATAATTTCTTGGGTTTGGGTGTTAATGTATTGAAATTGTAACTCTAGTAGTTATGTCTTTGGTCAAGGCCTAAGAGTTCATATCAATTTGGAAGGGTTTCTATTCTTTACACCTATAACCTAGAACATATTTTTTATCATAATTATAACAGGGTCCACTTTTTTGGTGGTTTTCCCATTTTGTTCAAGACAACCTTTGTAATTTCAAGGTATGAGTGGAAGTTGTGCTTGGGGAATGACTATGGGGATGACAAGTGTGAGGAATGAATGCATGTTTTTTTATTTGTGAATTGATCACCATCTTGGATTTTGGTGCCCTCTTAGTTTATTCTAACCATGTAGTAGGACACTACATTATGACTTGTGTCTAAATCTCCTCCTTGAAGCCACTAATGAAACATTGTTTATATAAGGAATCTATTAAATTATGTATATAGATGACTGATTTCTCAAATAATGCCCTAAAGTTAGTGACTAAGATTGTTCGGTGTAACTTGTTAAGCCACCCCAAATTGTGAGTAGAGTCACTTGAAATGTGCATGGAGAGATATAACAAAATGAAGCAAGCAATGTAAACAATGTAAACTTTGAAACGGGAACTATAAACTCAAAACGGGAACTCTGGCCAAAAAACCCCGAAAAAACATCAAAAATAGTGCTAAAAACGAAAAGTGTGTATACTGGAACGATGGTTTTTTTTTTAGGGTCAATTTTGAACATGTTTTAAAAATGGCAGTGAAAACAAAATTTTCGTGCAAAAACACCCTGAAAACGAAAAGTGTTGATACTGGAACGTTGATTTTTTTTTTTTAGGGTCAATTTTCAACATTTTTAAAAAATGCTAGTAAAATCGAATTTTTATGTGCAAAAAAACCGCTGTTTATGAGGAAAAAAACACAGTAATGTTTTTGGTAGAATAACATTTTTCTTTCCTAAGTATAAATTCAACATGTTTTAGTAATGACCATAAAGATAAAATAATGGGATCTAAAATACATTAAAATTCTATTAGTTTTCATCCATGTTGTTAAACATACAATAACATCACACTAAAGATTGCTCAAATTCTAATTGTTTTCATCCATAACATTAAAGATACAAAAAAAAATGGAATTTTTTTAGTCATAAAATTAAAAAACCATGACATTATGAACAAATTACATGACTAAATTAATTAAAATGTCATTATTTGTATATTGAATGAAACATACATTATATCTCTAATTTAATGTTGCATTGTGATATTCTAAACAATAAAAATCATCATAATTAAGACATATAATCCAACAACATAAAAATGACTCATAACTTCAGATTTAACACCATATGGAAATCAAAATTTTTATTTCAAGATACGATGAAAACATCAGTTATATAAACTGTCTTAGACAATTATTCAAAATCACTTATATTTTCTTGCACACCATCAGAATTCACATCTTCAGATGAATGACTTGATGTAGACGAAGATGTTCCATATTCTTCTCTTTCATCAACTAGTGCCCCATCTGAGTCCACATGCATGCCCACCATTTCAGGTTTCAAAATTCTTTTGGATCTACGATTGGTTTTAGTAGACTCCCATCTCAACACTGTTCCTTCTGGTAACAACCTTTTCAGAATCTCTATCGTCTTGAAGCGAAGAGTTCCTCTCTTTGTTAAATTGAAGTCATAAACAAGTATGCCAACATCCTCCAATTTTAAGAGATCTGTGCGGCGACGATTTATATTTGTACCCTTCCTTTTTCTCTTTCTGCCATTTTTTTTGTCAACTACCATCTCTGGCTTATACACACCATTGAATGGGTGTATATTTGTGGCATACCAATGTACTTCAACACCTGTAACATCCTCATTTTCTGTAAAGACCTTTATAACCTTAGCAACCCAGAATGGATAGCCATTGGGATCTCCATCTGCTAGCACTGCGATCATGCAACCCTCCTTAATATCATGTACTGAACCCCTGTAAAGGTCTTCCATGGCTTCACGCTGTGCACGAGATCTTTTGGAACCAATATACATCTCTCGTTCCTCTGCTTGTGAAGAATTAATAATACCTTGAGATTGTTGCTGTTCAACAATGTTTATTTCCTCATGTTCATTTGACACATTTTGTGGCTAAATAAATGGATTTTTCAAAGGTATATCTTCATTTGTTGTTGTTGAAATGATATCACTTTGATTATTGAAAAATGACTCCCACCAAACTGAATTAGTAATGTCAAAGTACTCATATGTATATCTAATACATTTTTTAATTTCTTCTAGGCAATCAAAATAATTTATATATCTATTCTATCTGCATACATTGTGAAATTCACCAAATGATTGTAATAACAATATTTTTGATGCAGATATTGGATGATCTGGAATGAACTTCAAAAATTTCAAACCTGATGACAGTGCCCATTCTGCAGTAGCTGAATACTTCTTGCCCCATATTAGTGTTTTCCCATCAATTTTTTTGATACGAAATTGATGTTGGAAGCTAATGTCATTAAGTTGTTCAATGCATTTCTCCTCACCATACGATCCCAGAATAAACTTTCGCATGTCAACAGTTTCTTCCAACACATCAAAAGTAGGCTCTGGCATGTATGATTTCTTAATACATTTAATTAATGATGGCAAGCTCCCAACTTCCTTCTCAATGTGACTGAAAAACAACTGAACATCTGATCAATATGGTCATGAGTGTGCCCAACAAGAAGGAAACCAACCTTTACCTTCTGAAAAATTCTCAATTCAACAAGCATGTTTAGATATCCAAAAACAACCTGATCTTTGTTTTCACGGAAAGTGTTGTCCAATTGTAGATACAAAACTTCAGGAAGATTACCAGACCAATGAGAAAGCACATCATGAATTATAGTTATTGTCAAATTTGCATCATTATGAATATTTGGAGCTGTGAAGTACACCCTTGGCAACATTTTCCCATTGAAGACCATACAACCGACCAAGTGATACTGAATAAAATTTTCCTCTTGTAAATTTTTGGGTGTGCTAACAAAATGTGGTAAAAGCATTTTCTTCTGGTACATACCATTAATTATCAAACCCAAATATTTATTCGGATTATCATAACACTTCCTTCGATGCTTGTACAAATTTTTCCTTTCACTTGTTTGTTGTTCACGATGCTCCTGAAGTTCTTTGACAATTAAATCTACACAACATAAAAGAAAGCCATTAAGAAATATGTTTTCATAGTTGAAGACTATACAATTTTAAAAGTTAAAGTTATGAATGCTTACCTCTTTCTGACCCTTCACATTTGTCCCTTTTTTATTTAAGAGAAGCACATGTATTGAAAATCCCCATCCTTGTCTTCTTAGGAATACAGACATTGTTGAATTCTTTCTTCCATACCTTCACAAAATATTGATATGTAATAAACTGACCATGTACCTCAGCACCTTCTGCATATTCTTTGTATAAGTTGTAGATTTATTGTCTTGAAAAATTATCTGGAATATGTGTTGTCTCTCTATTTGGAATATACTCTCCATGCTTTGAAAACAAATCTTTCATCCAAGACATTGCAATATTTGATGATGGCCCAAACTGTCGTTTATGACGTACTTCTGAATAAAATGTGGGATCCTTTTCCAAATTTTCTTGGATTCTCGAGAGACGAAAATTACCCATCGAATGAAACATTTTGAAAGCATTTCTATAGATGAATAAAGACCCAATATGATAATCATAACCTGACAATGTGGATTGCATGCACCCAACTAAATATGAATTTTGCATGCTTTTATTCATTGACAAATATCTCTTCCTTTTCTCTAATGAAAATTTGAAATCCATATGTTTCAAGCAATCTTTTTGTCAACATTCACTTGAAATGAGAGCGCTGATAGAACTTCTCTTCATCAGATATTCTACTCTACCCCTTGTATAACTAGAACATCTTGCATTGATAAGAAAAGGTTTGCTCCTACTCCTCGATATAATATTTCTTGGCAACATCTCCATCATTGGATCATCATTTTTATAAGAATTTTCATCATCATTCTGAGGAATGTTATCCACACTATGATCAGCTGTGCTTTTCAAATACTAACTTGGAGGATATTCTTCATCTTCCCCTTCTTCAGTGCTACTATCATAGTCCTTAGAATTGGGACTAAATGGAAAATTTGACTCGATGTTTATTGGATATTCTTCCTCATGTGCATTGTCAATGCTGCTCTCATAGTCCATAGAATTAGAATTACATAAAAAATGTGATTGTTTACTTACTGAAAATGCTACATCCTGTCCTTTGTCACTGCTACTCTCATAGTCCTTAGGATTAGGACTAAGTGCTTCATCCTGTCCTTCATCACTACTGCTCTCATAGTCCATAGGATTAGGACTAAGAGGACACCGTGACACTCCATTCTTTTGAAATTTTTCATCATGCTCTTCATCACTACTGCTCTCATAGTCCATAGGATTAGGACTAAGTGGACACCATGACACTCCATTCTTTTGAAATTCGTCATCATGCTCTTCATCACTGCTGCTCTCATAGTCCATTGGATTAGGACTAAGAGGACACTATGACACTCCATTCTTTTGAAATTTTTCATCATGCTCTTCATCACTACTGCTCTCATAGTCCATAGGATTAGGACTAAGTGGACACCGTGACACTTCATTCTTTTGAAATTCTTCATCATGTTCTTCATCACTATTGCTTTCATAGTCCATAGGATTAGGACTAAGTGGACACTGTGACACTCTATTTAGTTGAAATTCTTCATCACTGTTGCTCTCATAGTCCATAGGATTAGGACTAAGAGGACACCATGACACTCCATTCTTTTGAAATTTTTCATCATGCTCTTCATCACTGCTGCTCTCATAGTCCATAGGATTAGGACTAAGTGGACACCGTGACACTCCATTATTTTGAAATTTGTCATCATGCTCTTCATCACTACTGCTCTCATAGTCCATAGGATTAGGACTAAGAGGACACCGTGACACTCCATTCTTTTGAAATTTTTCATCATGCTCTTCATCATTGCTGCTCTCATAGTCCTTAGGATTAGGACTAAGTGGACACCGTGACACTCCATTCTTTTGAAATTCATCATCATGCTATTCATCATTGTTGCTCTCATAGTCCATAGGATTAGGACTAAGTGGACACCGTGACACTCCATTCTTTTTAAATTCGTCATCATGCTCTTCATTACTACTGCTCTCATAGTCCATAGGATTAGGACTAAGTGGACATCATGACACTCCATTCTTTTGAAATTCTTCGTCATGCTCTTCATCGCTGTTGCTCTCATAATCCTTAGGATTAGGACTAAGTGGAAACTATAAGACTCTATTTATTTGAAATTATTCATCCCCTCTTTTCTCAGTGTTGCTCTCATAGTCCTTAGGATTAGGACTAAGTGGAAAAATTGACTTTCTATTCATAGTGGAAGAATTTCCGTTATATCATCAATATGAATAGAGTTGTTACGCGACGAAGATGTTGATTCTTTACAAAGCGAAACTTCACTATTAGAAGAATCCATCCCTTTCAAATAGAAGATGTTGAATGATACAAATGCAAACTCTCCTAATGATATTATATAGCTTAAAGAACGAAATTTTCCCTCCAAAATTTCGCTAAAATTGTTCCCTCCAAAAATTCCTTTTCATGTATTTCCCTCTGTTATTTTATTCTACAATTTATTGAAAAATTTTAACTATTTATTTATTTAGTTATTATTTTTTTTTTTTTTTATGAAATGAATCTTTAAATTTAAAATTGTAAACTAAAACTTTTACCTAAATTAATTTAATAGTTAAACTATATAATATTTACTAGACAATTGAATGTTTTTTTTTTTTAATTTTTATAATACCTTCTAAAACAAATTAATCCCACATTCACCGTGCTGTAAAATAATTCCATAATATTCGCTTTATCATAGTTTCCTATATTGCCATAACAAAATTAACATGTTAATTTTTTTAAAAAACAAATTAATCCCACATTAACTGTACAATAAAACATTTCCGTAATTTCACCTATATAATAAATTTCATTATCACTATTACTCACATCACATCAAGGTTTTTCGAGGTTCGTTAAAAGACTTGGAGCGAATTTGTGGAGCAGCTACATTGCTATCAACAACATATTCAACGGAGGATTCTCGCATTTGAAAGGTTAGTTAATTTTTCTGCTTTGAAAATTTTAAAATTAAATAAGTTTAATGAAGTGTTTTTTTTTTTTTTTTTTTTTTTTTTAATTAAAAGTTTTTGTGGGTCATATTTACCCACTATGTCCGCAGTGGGCATGGTGGGCTCGGTAATGCTCACGACGGCCAAACAGGCACATAGGTTAGGGGCGGTGGGGCTGGCTACCCGGCACCCCGCCCCACCCCGATGACCCAATTGCCCGCGGGGGTGGCGTCCAATTCCCGGAATTGGCCGCCACCCCAATGGGCCGTTGGGCTGCCGGGGTGGCGGGGCGATTCCCAGAATTGCCCCACCACCCCGTGGGCCGTTGGGCTGCCGGGGTGGGGTGGGGTTAGGGTTCAGGATGGGGGGCAGTTGTTGGGCTGCCGGGGTGGGGTGGGGCTGGGGTTCGGGACGGGGGGCAGTTGTTGGGCCGCCAGGGTGGGATAGTGGGCCGAACTAAACGACCGGCTCGGTTGGCCGACCGATTTTCAGGGTGCAGCGACAAGGTGATGTATTTTTCAATTTCTTATTTTTTTTTTAAATTGTTATGGTTTATAAAATTAATTATCATTTATCGTTTTCGTTGTTAATTTAGGTTATTATTTTTTGTGATTCACTGATTTATATGTGTCTTTTTGTTTTTTATTCAGGAAAATGGCATCAAAGAAGATTTCTGTGAATATTTCTGGACCAAAGACTCTTAAAGGTGGATCTTCAAAAAACATTGGTGAACGAATCCCACCTGAGCTGATGGCTACAAATCTTTAAAGTGCCTCAAATGATAAGAATATGATTTCATACTGGAAGAAATCAAAAGAAGTGAAACTTCCATCAAATGTTTGGTATGTGAAAGAAAGAGAAAGCCAAAATGTGCAGATATATCTATATGTCGATATACCTAATGATAATGGACTTTATGAGTTGATGGGAAAAGTCATAGACATGTGTTTGGTACCAGACAATGAAGTTGTTTACATATTTACAAAATCACCCAAGTCACATGAAATGATTAAATACCAGTTATCATATTCATTGTATGACATGAGAGAGGTATTTACAAAATTGTGTGAACAAATCGTAAATGAGATGATACAAAATATCGTAAGTATTATTATTTATATTTGTGTTTTGCATTCTTGTAACTGTCTCACTATATTTTTATAACTTTGTTTTTATTGACATATGATATTTTGTTTGGTAGAATTTTGTTGAAAGTTGTTCAATTAGGTTGGGAGGCATTCATTTCATAGAGCATGATATTATGAAAGTTGTCAGCAATTTCTACTCAGTTCCAGAAGAAGATATGGCAAACAAGCAAAATGTAGTAATTCATGATGCTACAAAACTACATCCAAGGGATAAAAAAAAGCATCTAGTGGATAAATCTAGCAAAGGTAGACAAGCTATTTTTGAAGACGAGGAAGTTGAAACTGGCAGTGAAGAATATGTTGTTGTTACTGAGGATGACATTGGAACTGAGAAGAGTTGTAAAAGACCAAAAGTAACAATTCCCAAGAATAAATTTGTTCCAATTAATGATGAGAATGTTATGAGGAATAAAAGTAAAGTTGAACATTTTGAAGTAGTCATTACCAACAATCAAGAACCTAGTTAAACTTCAAAAGAAAGCAGAGAAATGATTACACCAGGAGCTGATTTAGAGGATGGAATTATCAAAACAAAACAAAATGCCATTCGACAGAACTTGACAAAGAGAAAATTAATTGAGGGTGGTCGTACATTTCAGCTTAATGTCAGACAAATCTATAAGGCAAGTGAAGGACAATGTAAATATCAAATCAGAAAGCCACACCATCTGCATGTTCACAACTTGAAGACATTGATGAGGTACAATCCATATGCTCATGTGGTTAATTATGTGCTTCTTGTTGATCCAGTTCAAGTTCCCAACAAAGAAGCATTTGATAAGTCAAAATGTTTTGAATACAATTATTATGTGCTTGGGGGGAACCATTCTGTAGAAGCTCAAAGACAATTGATGGAGGAATATTCCAATAACCCACATTTTGAAACAATGAAATGTATCATTTATGCTGGTTTATCAGATATTGAAGCAAAGTTAGTGGCACAGGATCATAATTCAGATAATGAATATATGATGTCTATGACTTTCATCCAAAGGGTTAGATTTATTCATAGTGAATTTGAAGAAAAATGTGGTGGGGATAAGATAAATGTTACTGTATATTTCTGAAAGGAATGTTGTATGGAAATAGGCTATCAAATTGAAGAGAAAATCAATTCAAAAGGCGGCAAAGGCGACAAAGTTAGTGATTTATTCAGAGGTGTTGATAACATTTTCTAGTTGGCATTTAGAATTGGAGAGATATGGGAGTTGATTAATGAGATTTTTAGCATGTGGGAGAACATTGACATTAAAAACTAGAAGGTCAAAAGGTCTAAACCATTGATATGTAGCAACAGTAAATCAGGTCCTGAAATGAAGCAGCTTCTAGAAGATATGACTATCACACCTTGGAGAGCATTGCAAGGAGTGAAGGATGAAAAACTTGTCAAAGCAATATTATCTCGTGTGAGGTCAGGGGAATTATCATTGGAGGAAATGTCTGAGAAATTTCAAAAGTAAGTTTGTTGAATTATTTTTATTTATTTCTAGATTATAATTTTCTTTTAAATATAACATATTGTTCTTGGTAGTATTTGTTATACATATCATTATATTAACTTTTTTTACTTTATCTATGCAGTCACAAAGTTTACATGAAAATTCAAGAACAAATGGTTAAATTGTTGAATGAAGATAGTTGGGATGATGTTGTACGCAACTATCCAGATTCAAGTTCTACATCAACATTAATTTTTTTTTATCTTGCATTTAAAAAGGTATGTTGACTTATACATTAATTTTTATTCATCTGTATACTATTTTTAATTTATAACTTACACATATATTTGTTTATTTTATAAAAGATGAAGAAGGATGCAAATGGAGCACCAAATAGTTTTAGAACCTTTATTGAAAAAATTAAGATCAAAAGACTGAAGAAGCAACGTATTAAGAATGTTGAACTTGATCCAACTCTTACTCATTTCATTTGGAATGGGCTTGACACTATTCAATATCAAGTAATACAAGGCGACTGTGAAGACATTGCTAAAATCATACTTAAAAGGGATTATGCCCTATTTATTGCAGATATTCCCCATGGTTTCAATATTCCAAACATTGACTATGATAGTGATCCTTATACTTATCAAGCTCTTAGTAAAGTGGTTGCGGGATTTCTAGAAGTCATGTCATTACCATTATGGAGATTTGTGACATTTCATTCAGACACGCAATTGGAAATGTTATTGTCAAGCTTCAAGGGGAAAACAAATTCAAGGATGAAACTTACATGGTAAGACGTTTAAAATGTATATTTGATTAATGTTAAAAAATTCATTTATGTACAAGTTAATTAAAATTTTACTATTTCATGTTACATTCAAAAGTCAAATCTTCTTAACCGTGAAGATCAACCATTTATAAATGATTGTGAGTTCATCCATATTGATAGTTGGGCAAAAGATGATAGCTATATGTCTATGATTTTTAATCGGGTAGATGGAAAGAGTCATAACCAAATACTGACTTATGATGCTGTTGTGAGAAAACTAACATATGAAGACAAAGAAGCAAAATGAGAGATAGTTAACATTAATAAAAAACCACAGTTATTGATTAACTATCTTATAGACATATGTTCAAATGAATGAGATTGGGTTCTGGATTTATTTTCTGGTTCAGGTAAGTTTTATTATATGGAATTGAATTTCAATATGTTATTTCTTAATTTATATGTCATTGTACTAATTTACTTCATTATTTATTTTGTGCTTGATAATTAGGTACAACACTAGCATGTTGCCTTCAAAAAGGAAGAAATTGCATTTCCATTGAAAAAGATCCAATACAGTGCAATTTTAGTCAGCAAAGAATTAATTCTCTTCAATTTCTTCGAGATGCAATGCGAGAAATTGGGTTGAAGAAAGGGGGCTTTAGTGAATCACGTGTGACAAAAAAGGAAAAGGAACCCCAACCACCATTACACAGAATGATTGTAAAGACATACATTGGGAGATTCACAAACATCAAAGACCCATTAGAAGAGGAAAATGAAGCAGAAAATATTGTGGAAGAAGACAATGATGAAACTCTAGAGGACGAAGAGTTTGGATTATGTGACATTGTTGATTAAATTTAAGTTATGCTTGGAAATCAAGCTCATTTTTTGTAACTATTAATTAGTTATACTTGTAATGTTTTGACTTTGACATTTTATGAGAAGAATAAGCATTCAATTAAAGTTGTTATGCATTCAATATTTGTGTTATGTGATTTTCACATTAATTTTTATGTTAATCATTATTTTTTGAAAAATATAGTGATTATTATTTTTTTTTTAACATGAAATTCATAAAAAAACTATTATTTAACCATTTTTAGCTAAAATTTTCCTATAAAAATTCTGATTTTGACATGTCATTTCTAGCAAAAAATTACAAAAAATTATCAACGCGTGTAGCTTTTTAGTTATATTTATGTTAAACATAGTTATTTTTATGTCAATTGTTAAAAATTATTGTTTTTTAGAGACAATTATTTCATGTGGATTGAAAAATTAATTAATGATGTATAAATATGTAGAATATCGAAAATTCAAAATATCGACCTTCTTTAAATATGCAAAACAATAAAAACCTCACTACAAAAAAAAATAAAATTAAAATAGAAAAAGAAAATATGAAGAAGACCACTTCAAAAATTATTAAATTTAGAAAATAATTATTTACATTTCATACATTAGAAAATTTAAAGTAAAAAAATAGGTCTTTTAAAAAAGGGCGTGAAGTAGAATTACCACTTTCTAAATCAGCATGAAAATCACTACCATTCTAAAACATAATGTACATAAAAAAATTTAAAGTGCCAAAAACTATGCTCTAAAAAAAACATGCGTGTTCTGCATCACCCTTTTTCAAAATCGGGTCACTTTTTTTCTATCTCTACGAAAAGGGTAATAGTATCAGTTCCCGTTTCAAAGTTTACATTGTTTGTAGTCTACATAGTTTCGTTTTATGCCATTCTCACCATTTCCATCATTATATATCTAAGTACAAGACCTGAGTCCATTCTTCCTGCCTCTAAGCTCACAGCCCTGCCTAAGTGTCCCTAAGCTACTCGCCTGCCCCCCCCAACCCCGAGTTTCATGGTGTCATCATTAATGCCCTAGAGGGTTAAGACATGTTTCATTTGGGTGACCCATCTCGATGAGTTAAAACCATCAAATATGTTCAAGTATACCTTAGATAATAGTGTCATACGTTATTATGCATGGGTGTATTATTGTATCGACCTAAAGAGGGTTGTGGGTGGATACATAGCCCCAAGGTAGTAATTTCTTCCTAGTGTGGTTTAATGTGTTGTTCAATCCATTGTTGTTCTTATGGTATGCCTTGAGCTATCACACTTGACAACTTAGCCATCAATATCTTTTTGATGTTGGCCGGGTCTACTAATTTTGATATTCCTTCTCATCCAACTTCTCTAATCTCTCCTTCATCTTCTTAAAAAAAAATTCAGGGTGTTAAACTTATCTGAAGTAGAGTGGGTTGTCATACTATTTGGGGAGGTGATATGAAGTGGTTTATAAGTATCCATCATAGGTGAGCTTATTAATAGAGGTTACGAAGTCTTGAGGGCAAGGGGAGTGTGAGGTGTCATAATTCTTTGATATAGGTGCATGTTCTAACAATAGTAGTCGATCTAATATCTTAAGGCACTAAACAAGGAGGCTTAATTGTTCCCTTATTTGTACTACTCGACTACCTAGGTATTAGAGAGTGATCTATATGAATGTTGTTCTTAGTGTGTTATAACAACAAGATGACTGATTAGTTTATCTAAAGTTAGTTTCAAGTATACCTAGAGGAATATCTAATGTAATACTACTTGAAGGGGAACAAGAGTCATTAGAAGGGTTCCAAACTATGTGATTACACTTGTTTTTCCTACATGTATTATGATAAGCCCTGGTATTTCACCAAGGATGTTGCAACTCCCAAGGATTCTCAACTTAAATTATCAACCCGAGGTTCATACAAACTTAGAGGTGACAATGCTATATGCACAACATGTTAGGTTCTACTCATGTCACCCTCATTCATTAGATCAGATCAAGGTATTCAAAGACCACTCCTTCAACTAACTACAAAGAAAATTTCTTATGAAAGCATATCATGATTGTAAGGAGATGAACATGATTCTAACTATAGAAATGAAAATGTCATTCATTAAATGTAAATGCTAATTGAAATTGCATGAAAGGAAGAGGCTAGTCTAGTTGCAAAAGTAAACCATGCTACTATATTTTCACACTTAATAAAATCAATAGCCCACTTGCATGAATTATTTATCTATTTGAAACTTGCTTAAAAACAAGGAATTCAATCTTCAATAAAACTATGAAAAAAATGCTAAGTCTAATTCTACTTGTTGTCTTATGTTTGTAGTGAGGAAAGGATGGGGTTGGAGTGGTCTTAGAGTCTTCCTTAATAATGAAATAAAATATTGGGGGCCATTATTCAACTTCAAAATGCAAGGGTCAAAGTATGGAATGAATCTGGTTGAAGTAAGAAATGCTATATGACTGCTATAGAAAGTGCTACAGGGGGCCCTGTTTTGCTATAGGAGGGGGTTTGAGAGATTTTTGGGGATAATAATGGTATACTATAGGTTAAGAAAGGTGGATTAAGGTGAATTAAGGTGAATAAAGGGTGTGGGATCCCCTTAGCCAAGTTTATTACCCCTCGGAGGCCTATCTTGCACCAAAGTTTATGCCCACGATGTCCTTCATATGCTCTGGAAGAGTGATCTCGGTGGTAGAGTTGAAAAGCAATGTGAAGTGTCCAGGAGAGAGATGGAATGGTCTAGGTGGATGTGGAAGAGTGTGCCCACCCCTGCAAGTAAAAACAATCCCTGCAGACTAATCAAGCACATGCATTAAATGATTAATACCACAACAAAATAAATTAACATGGAAAGGATGAGGTGAATTTTATTAAAATCTACTCTACCCTACAACACAACTCTAATTTCCAAATAAATGATACTAAAAGCTAAGTTTCAGAAACCAAGCATGCAAAATGATTACAATCCAAAACTTAAAAATTTCCAAGAAACCATAAACACATGTTTTTGGGTTGTTGTTGGAGATCTTCCAACCACTCTTCCCGCAAGAGAGGTGATGGAAAAACATACAACTACAAGTTTTGTGATGTAATTCCTACTTAAACAAGAAAATAATTGCAATGACTTGAACAAGAGCAAGGGAATAGTACAAGGGAGGGACTAAATACTCTGGGTTGGGCCCAAACCCAAGGGTTTTAGCCCTCCAAAACTATCTCAGATGCAGGCCAACAATGAAATTCTCATTGACAAAAAATAAGAGTCACATACACCATATGAAAGATGAAAATAATAATATCAAGCACGAGGATCTCAATAGCTACTCCTATTTTCAAAAAAATTATGAATCCTAATGAGACTTTAGGCTAGTTTATTTATACAAAAAGTAGCTGAGGGGAAGATCCCTTGAAACGAGGAATGATCCCCTCTAAAATCTCGAAATTGGTGGATTTGATATGGTTCCCTTTGATATTCACATGCACAGGAGTTCGTTGACTGCTAGTGAATTTTATCTGTTGGTGAGGAATCTTTGATCTCAAGCCAAGTTGGAGAGTTAATGAAGTGGAAAAGCCCCTATATTCTCTCTAGATGTCTCCACCAAGCCCCTGCATAGTAAATATCTCCAAAACTACTTCTTTTTCTTGCATATTAATCACATTAGTCCATGCAATATGACAAGCACCATTTAGTATTTTACTAAGCATATTATGGTTAAAAATGTTAATTAATGTGAGAAAATGAGAATTTTAAGGGATGGAGGATAACACAATGGACCTCAAAATATACCTATTGATGGGACCCATCAAAATCTTCCCCTATCACAATTTTACCCATTGAACAATGATCATTGTGTAATTTAAGGACACTGGAGCATTTCTCTAAAAATAAATATAAAAATTTATAAGCTTTCTAATCCAAAAAAAATATATCAAAATCACCAAAAAATGACTTATGTAAGGTAGGGTTTGAGGCCAAAAATGTGAAATCATCACAACTTTGGCTATACTTCTAGGAGTGACTATATTGACCCAAATTAAGAAATGTCATAGCTTATTTGGATATATTGGTGCTAGTTTGATTTTAATTTATATGCTCTATCAAAAGATATCTAATTTGTGAAATTCATGACTTTCTTGGAAAAAACCCTAAAAATTGTTGATTTTAAATCAATTATATCTTCACTTCTCAAACTTCATATCTGACGATTTTTTGTTTTGTTTTTGAAATTGGGTATTTTTCAAGAGGAATTTAGTTCTCAAATTGATTATTCATACCATGAATAGAAATTTTTATAAATCGACTTGAATGTTGTCATCCTCCTTTTTTTCCTGTAAAAAAACATCAAAGAACAAACATTTCTCCCACTTTGTACTCAAATTTTTTTCCCACTTCATTTCCAAGAAAGAGTTTTTTTTTCACTTACTGGTTCACGGATACCCGGGTCAGTGGGTAGCCGCTACATCCAAGGTTTTAAACACTGAGTGGACGCCACCCGAAGGGCATCAACACCCCTCGGCCTATTTACTGACCTAACCCCAAGAGCTTTCGGGATTCGACCCTGTGACCTCCCATTGGCGAGGCACTTGATTTTGACCAATTGAGCTAACTCTTGGGGTTCCAAGAAAGAGTTTTGATACTAGTTGTAGTGAAATTAACCCCATAAATTCAGAGTATTCAAAACAAAATGTACTAGAAAACCCAAAAACACAAGAAAAAAGAGATATACCTAAAGAAAGATCTTTTTTATAATTGAAATAAAAAGCTAGGTTCACTTGCCTCTTCAAGGGAGAAACCTCCAAGAACAATATTCCGAATACAATAAATTTTCTCGACAGAAAATTACATAACCTTGTACTCAACATATAGTTATCCATAAAGAATGTTAACTAAATATGGGTTCACTTATGATGAGAGCCTACTAATCAATTTGAGCCTTATTATTAAAATGACCCTTTTTAAAATGAATGACTATTAGCTAACTTTTTAATGGGATTTATTCACTGAAGTTTGCCTCATACATTAATAAAGTATCTAAATAAGGTGAGTGGGGTAGGACCATAACATATTAAGGTTTATATCTATTAAAAGAATCATTAGTACATTGAATGGTAAATCTACAAGCGAATTCCTTTTCTTATGGTTCATAAATAATGGGTAAGTAGTTTTAGTAGCACTAATATTTGAAATCATGGTTGACATTTCATATTCATGATAGGTGATCAATGATAATGGGTGAGAGATATAAATATTAATAGTATTTTTATGATCAATTGATGGATTTGAAATAATGGATTCTAAATGTCATCCATGATTTCTGTAACACAATGAATGTTAAAAATAGCAACAAGAAATTCCAATTTAATTTGTCCTTGAATTAAATTGTGAATTAAATTGGAATTCTATTCTCATAGAAACTTGTAATAGTTGATTAAGTTAAATTGACTTAATTTACTTAGGAAATCCAAGTTTGAGGTCTATCTAGATTCATGTAGAGTGATTCCTAAATTTTAGGGGCCCAGGTTGAGTTCTTTTGAATATTAATTAGATAACTTAGTCTAATTGAGTTATAGTCAGTTAAACTAGTTCTAACTATTGGAGGAACTAATATGAGGTCTAGTAGCAAGGATGGGAACCAGTGCATCCTCAATGACACCCCAGTTAAATGAAGATTCACCCATAAATAACTCATGCATGTCAGTTCAAAGGAAGCCACAATTGAGATTAGAGTTCAGGGACAACGTACTATAAGTTGTATAATTTTCCGAGTTGTACAAATGGTGCAAGCAATCAATAGAATTCCTATGGATGGATTGTGCAGTTATGGAGAGTGGATTTACCAATTAAATATGGGCTAATTCTCTCAGGATTGTGTAAGGAAGTAGGGTCTTGGAAGGCAACAGATTTGGCAAAGTTTTGGCTTGACCTAGTTTGTGAAGCAAAGAGATAGATTGTACTCATGCAGAGATTATTTGGGGTTGAACACACATTGTATTTTATTCTCAGATATTCTGGTTAATGCAATATAAATAGTTAGGGTTTTGAGTAGTTGCTTTCCCCAAAAAAATATTCTGTTATGTGTGATTGATATTCTTCCTTTTCTGCTTATTGTTTTCATCGATCAATTTTAGTTTCCGCTGAAGAGTAGAGTAGATTCTTGTCTTGTGTTTTAGAAAATCACATAAGCTTTTGAATCTATAGTAAAAATCTACATGGTATCAGAGCTTAAGATGGTATAGAAGAGGAGAATTCGAGTTTGTTGTGCAGATGAAAATTAAATTTGTTGGTTCACACTTCAGAGCAGTAATATGACATTCTACGGTTTGTGACTTGAGTATGCCTTGGAGGGAAACTCGAATTACATAGCTTGGAAGAACAAGATGGAGGCAGTGCTAGAAGACAATGGCCTTAAGGAATTCATAGATCATGAAATTCCTAAGCCTCCAACATTGGATGCTAAAGATATGGTTGAATGGAGAAAGTGTGTGGAAAAAGCAAGAATAATTATCCCAGAAGGAGTTCGAGACCACATTGTCTTGAATCTCCACGGTAAGGATACTCCATACTTAATGTGGAATGCATTGGTAGACCTGTTTCAAAATAACAGTGACCATAGGAAGTTGTCATTGAAATACAAACTCAGAAAGATCAAGATGGAGGAGGGCGACTCAATTCTGAAGTACTTGACCAAGTTCACCCATTATCGGGATGAGCTTGGAAGTGTTGGGATTACTGTTTCCGAAGACAATATGGTGAGCCTAGTTCTTCTAGGACTTCCCAAGAGTTGGCACAGTTACTAGGACTCAGTTAATGGGAGGGAGAAGCTACCAGATTGGGAATGACTGTGGTCAGATTTGGTACAAGAAGATATTTGGAGGAACACCAGAGAGGATCCTCATCAGAGATGATGGTGAGGAGAATTGTACCTTAGCAGGTAAGGCAAATAAAGGGAAGGGGAAGTCATCCCATTCCAAATAATATTCTCTTCATGGTGGCATGAAGAAGGACATCTCGAAAGTCAAGTGCTTTCACTGTCACGAGCTGGGACATTTTTCCACAAATTTTTTGCTCAAGAAGGCCAATAAGAAGCCCTCAAGAGGAGTGGTATGTGAGGCTCTTGCCTCACATTTCGAACTAGAATTTACCCTCATCACATGTATGGTGTCATCGATGATGGGTAGTTTATGGTACCTGGATAGTGGAGCTTCTTTCCAAATGAATGGTAACAAAGAGCTCTTCGGTAACTTGGAGGAGGAGGATCTCAAAATGCATATCGAGATGGGTGATGATGAGAGGTATAACACTACGAAGCTTGGTACAGTTACCTTTTAAAGGGAGTTGGGTTCTCCCCTCACATTGCGAGATGTTATGTATGTTCCAGGTTTGTAGAATAACTTGGTATCTATTACCATGTTGGAGGATAGAGGACATAATGTGATATTTATTAAGGGAAAGGCATTCCTTTGTCACATAGCCAAGGGATAGGTGAAGAGGATAGGGGTTCGAGTGAAGAATATCTACAAGTTGGAGGTAGAAGATTGTGTTGCCTTGAGCACGAAAGTAGAGAAGGTGCAAATATGAGACATCGTTGAGTTGTGGCACATGAGGTTGGGTCACTTGCATCATGGCACTTTGAAAATCATGCAACAAATTTCTATCGGTCTTCCCAAGGGTACATTTGAGCGGGTTGACACATGCAAATGGTGTACCTTTGGAAAATACACCAAATATTCCTTTCACGACAAAAAAATTTGAGCATAGGCTATCCTCGATCAAGTTCGCTCAGATGTGTGTGGACCATTCTCGACAACATCCACTTCCAAGAACAAGTATTATGTTATATTTGTTGATGAATTTTCTTGTAAGTGTTGGAACTTCTTCATGTAGAAGAAAGATCAAAATTTTGCAAAGTTTTCTGAATTTAAAGAACTGGTCGAGAAATATACCGACAGGAAGGTTAAAACTCTCAAGAGTGATAACGCTGGAGAGTATGCGTCAAATGAGTTCAAAAAATTTTATGCATCAAAATGCATTTGACGAGAGTTGATATCACCTGATAACCCACAGGAGAATGGAATGGCTGAAAAGAAAAACAGAAGCATTGTAGCAACGACATGGGTGACGTTGCATGATCAAGGCCTACCACAACACTTGTGGGCTGAGGCATGCAACAAAACTGTTTATTTGCAGAACAGAAGGCCTCATTGAGTTCTTGGGATGAGTACAACGGAAGAGGATTTTTCAGGGAAGAAACCAGATGTGGGTCACTTCTGGATTTTTGGTTCATCCATGTAACCAAAGATGCACAGAAGAGGCTTGAGCCAACAACAAAGTTGGGGATATTTGTGGGGTACACTGATACACCTCACAACTATCAGGTGTAATTGTAAACCAACAGGATGACAATGGTTCATAGGGATGTAAAATTCGATGAAGAGAAGGCTATGAGATGTTCCCTTGAGAGGGAGCTTCAACTACATGTGATTGAGGAGATTTTAACTCCTAAGGAGGAACCTCATGTTGATGTGGAGCATCCACATGTAAAGGATCAAGGAGTGGAGACACCCACTCATGCAGAGTCTTCCAATATGGGAGAAAGTGCACCATAGAGGCTGACAGGTTATTGCATGATGCTAGAGAGAATTTGGGAGCACCCACATCACAACGAAGGCAGAGGAGGTCACTAGATAGGTACACTAGATACATGGATCTTATGAGAAGATGTGTAGAGACAAAGCCATCCTGTTTTGAGGAAGCAGTGCAACAACCGGTTTGGGTTGATGCCATGGTTGAGTAGTATGAATCCATTATCAGGAACAGTGTTTGGGATGTGGTCCCAAGACTGGCGGACAAGTCAATGGTGAATTCCTGATTGCTTTACAAGGTAAAGTAAGAAGTAGATGGTAGTGTGGAGAAACACAAGGCCAGGTTTGTGGCCAGAGGTTTTTCTCAGGTAGAGGGGATTGATTATGATGAGACTTTTTCTCCTATTTCAAGGTACTCATTAATTAGATCCATTTTGACACGGTCAGCGCAGATGGGATGGAAGATACATCAGATGGATGTAAAGAAAAACTTCCTTAATGACATGATTGAGGAAGAGGTGTATATTGAGAAGCTTGAAGGTTTTTAGACCTTCAACAAAGAGTCACATGTGTACCGACTCAAGTGAGCGTTGTATGGGCTGAAATAAGCACCCTATGCTTGGTACACCAAGATTGATAGCTATTTCACCATGTTGGGGTTCACCAAAAGTGAAGCATATGCGAACCTTTACCATATTGTGGTTGAAGGTAAATTGTTGATTATTGTTTTAAATGTCAAAAATTTGATTCTGAAAGGTGATGATAAGCTAATCAAGTCTTACAAAGATAACCTTGCAAGAGAGTTCCAAATGAAGGACTTGAGGCTCATGCACTACTTTTTGGGCATGGAAGTATGGCAAGGTGATGAGTAAATTTTTATCTCTCAAGGAAAGTATGGAAGATACATTAGATTGGGAAGGGAGTCCATCCGAAAAGAAGATCACATCAGGAGGGATCTTTAGTATTGGGTTAGAAAGTGTTTCTTGGTACAACAGGAAATAGAGATTAGTTACACTCAGTTCAGTAGAGGTAGAGTACATGACTGCTAGTCAAGCAACTTAGGAGGCTATCTGGATGAGGAAGGTTCTGGTTGGTTTGTTTGGTCAGTAGATGGATGCAACTGTGATTTACTGTGATAATCATAGTTGTATCAAACTCTATGAAAATCCAGTTTTTCATGATAGGTCCAAGCATATTGATATCTGGTATCATCATCTTCGAGATTGTGTGCAGAGGAGAATGATGTTGTTGGAGTACATTCCCACAGAGGAGCATGATGCATATATTTTGACAAAGGATTTGTCAAGATGTAAATTCAAATTTCACAGAGAGAGGATCGGGGTAGCTGATAATCCATTTCTTATCGAGAGGGGGTGTTAAAAATAGCAACAAGAAATTCCAATTTAAATTTTCCATGAATTAAACTCTGAATTAAATCGAAATTCTATTCTCATAGCAACTTGTAATAGTTAATTAAGTTAAATTGAATTAATTTAATTAGGAAATTCGAGTTGGAAGTCTATCTAAAGTCATGTACAATGATTCCTAAATTTTAGGGGCCCAGGTTGAATTCTTTTGAGTTGTAATTAGATAACTCAGTCTAACCAAGTTATAGTCAGTTAAACTAGTTCTAATTGTTGGAGGAACTAGTAGGAGGTATAGTAATGGGGACGAACACCAATGCATCCTTAGTGCCACACCAGTTAATTGAAGATTCACTCATAAATAACTCATGCATGTTAGTTAAGAGGAAGACCTAGTTGAGATTAGAGTTCAAGGACAATGTACTATCAATTATATAATTTTCTGAGTTGTACAGATGGTGCATGCAATCAGTAGAAGGCCTATGGATGGATTGCACAGTTATGGAGAGTGGATTCCCAATTAAATATGGGATGATTCTCTCAAGATATGCAAGGAAGTAGGGGCTTGGAAAAAAAAACATTTGGCTAAGTGTTGGCTTCAGTTGGTTTGTGAAGCAGAGAGATAGATTGTACTTGTGAAGAGATTGTTCGGGGTTGAACAAGCATTGTATTTTCTTCTCAGATCTTACGGTTAATGCAATATAGATAGTCAGGGTTTTGAGTAGTTTCTTTCCACAGAAAAATATTGTGTTATGTGGGTTTGATATTCTTCCTTTTTTGTTTATTGTTTTCATTGATCAATTTTGGTTTCTATTGAAGAGTAGAGTAGATTCTTGTTTTGTATTTTAGCAAATCACATAAACTGTTGAATCTACAGTAAAAATATACAATCAATATAAGAATCAATAAAATAAATTTAACACACTGTAGAAGTTTAAAACAAGAAGTGAATATCTAATTAGCATTAAGAGATGTTATTGATACACAATGACTATATGGTAAAATGAATAGTTGAAGATAATGGTTTCATTTGGTCATTGAAACAATTGATTGTTTCCATGAGTTTGATTTCATATGTTCAATTGCCTTTTGACAAATTTATATCATTCATATATGATTATAGATAATATAAAGAACACTAAACTTGGTGAATTTTGATGATTATGAGAATTGGTATTTCTTTGTTATTACTCATGAGAAAAGAGTATAGGTATTTTAACATGGATTCAATACATTTTGAATGAATTATTGGAGAAAATATTAGGATTTAACATAGACCAGGTTTGTACAAGATTGGCTAATAACTTAATTGCATAAGAATCGGTAATACATGCCAATTAAGAGCTAGATATTGACATAGAAGCATTTTATTGGTGATGTCAATAATAATAAGGTCAAAATTTTGTAGAAATGGATTCTAGCTTGAAGTTCTCATGTTTAGCGGAAATGATTTTGAATTTATGTTGTGCATTTGTTGAAAAAAATAATTTGGTTTGTATTTTTTCTTTTGTTTTATGTGTAGTGAGGGTGATACAACCAATATTGCATGATATATACACACTAAAATAGAAAATAAACAAACATAATGACAACCAAAGTACACAAGTAAACCACAATGAGTTACCAGATACACTACTCTAAAGTTACACAATTTCCATTATATGTTTCCATGTATATGAGTGGTTAAAATGAGAACCTATGTGCCAAAACCTAAACATGGATTGTGAGGCTAGTGTCTACTAAGGCTAATAGAATTTTGATGTGATAAAATATGATATTGTATACAAACTTAGCCAAGAGAGTTACAATAGATCCTAGAAATAATAATTCAAAGGGTGTTGGAAAATATTGAAGTTACAAATTATCACAACTTTGATTGATTATGGAATTTTTGAAAAGTTCTATGCAATTTCTTTATCTTCTCATATAATGTTGAATAAGATTTCCAAGTGAGTTTTTGGCTCTTAATATTGACATGAGGTTTGAATTTATGTTCCCCAAGTGAGGAAAAAGAAAAATTTTCCTTCATTCTCACCCATGATGAAACTCAAGGGACTTGTTGTTATGTCAAAGGTTATATTCAATTTGTTGCTTGAATAAGTTAGGTCTACTTTTTTAGAAATGACTCACATTTCATCTATATGAGGGTGATGAAGCTTTATTGCACCTTTTCCAAAGTGAACATTTTGATTATGTGGAGTATTTACTAGGCTTAAAGATGTAGAACAATAAGATTTCCTTATTCTTATGCCTCATCACTAGGGAAATGCTTTGTTCATGTTTTTCTAGGGTGACATATTTGGAATCCATATCTGTTGGTGGACTAGGGTGCATGCCATATTGTTCCAACAATGGGGCATCATAGTGCTAAACTAGCAATGGATTGGAAATGGGTTACAACTTGAGATATTTTGGTATATTGAATTTAAAGGCATTTTTGTTGGAAATATCAACAATACTGAGAAGGGGGGGGGGGGGGTGAGGTGAATTAGTATTGAGCTCCTTTATTTTTTTTTAAGTCAATAAACTAGTATGGAAGAGATCATTAACAAGGGTGTATCGAATTTACATGAAAAATCAATAATGAGAAAGGAGATAACAATCTCCAATGTTTATGAGATCCAACTCAAAGGATGCTTCAACCCCCTAGGATTTTGACAACTGCAAGTAACAAGTAGCATCAAATCCCTTGCGTTTTCCTTATCCAACAAGAAGGAGGCTACAACCCCCTAGAACACAAGCTTCAACAAAATTTTCCAAAACCACGTTCAAATATATCCTTCACTTTGCCTCCAAAATATATTAAGATTTTTCCTTAATCCAGTCTTTAAAACATGTCAATTCTCATGCATAATGAATGGGTTAGTGAAACTTCATAAATACTTCCAACCCTACTCAAATAAGCTTTCAAATTTTCTCCAAAACTTCTTCAAAGCATGCTCCAAAACTCCTTCAATATTCGGCTCCAAAACAATATAGAGTAGCTTCAAGTCAGCTCTAAGACAAGTTGAAATTGGCTACAAGGAAGGTCCAATGGTGGTATGCCACAAGGTTGAATGTAGGTTTTGTTACAAGGCTGAAGTTAGGGTTGGTTCTGTGGCTGATCTTGAGGTCAAAATAGGGCTGAAATTCTCTTGGGCAGAGGATGATCTTTAGGCCAATACTGGGCCAAAATTTATTGAGAAAGAGGCTAAGTCCCTTCACAATTAATTAAAAGAAAAAATTCAAAATAAACCAATGACAAACTTTAGAAAAAAACTTCTTCTTTGCTTCCCAAACAGGCATGAATTCCAAAGTTATTTTTTTCCGAAGTTCATGAGGTACCAACCTCTCTTCTTTTCTCCTCAAACAGGTCCAAAATTCTCCTTAATTTGTTGACCGAGTCACCTTACCTGAATGGGAGAGGGGAGAACGTATTAATAGGCATAGTTGACTCTCAAACATGTCCAACTTGACCCAAGTATGGCCGAATTGATCTGTGGGAGGGCCAATTTGTCTAGGTCCAAAAATTTAATCTTCATCTTGAAAAAATCATATCTCCTGAACTGTGAGGAGCTAGAGGATGAGCCATACCTCATTGGAAAGGTATCAGCGAGTACTAAAAGATGGTGTAATTCATTATTGTGTTTTCATTCATTTTTTCCACCAAAATATTTATTTACTTCAGGGTTTTCTTATGGTTTATTCACCCTTTGACATCAATGACAACTTTCTTCGTGCTTTCTTCTGACAATCTCCCCCTTTGTCAATGATGTCAATACTCATGCTCCCTCTATCAAAATTATCCCCCTATCTCCATGCTTCACTTCCTTTCTCTCACCCTTTGACATGAATGGAAAAAAGGTGACTTGTTTCTTTGGGGTTGCTCCCCCTCAATACATGGCACTTAACAAGACTTGTGTCTTCTTACCCTTCCCTTCTTTGTTGTCCCTAATGCTCTTTTGCTTGGATGTAATTTTATTTTTCTCTAATTGGTCCAAAATGCATATCTTGTTTGGTCTTACCAATCTTCCTGAGTCCTCTTCTCTGATTTCACATTTATAGGAATAAAACAAGAGATTATACCCTTGAACATACATTTTTCCGACACCAAGAATATCGTGCTTCAAATCCTCAACCAACAAAACATTTGTTTCTTTTACATGTTCATTTCCAATATTTACTACACCTTTTCCAAGTATCTTGATAAAGGAGTTATCTCCAAATGCAACACTACAACTTTTTTTTTAGGTTGAAAATTTTGTTTTGATATCTTGCCATATGTGTCGAGAACCCACTGTCTATGTACCATTCATATTCTTTATCTTCAGCAATCGACACTATATTGCAATCTTCCTTCTTTTTATTTTCCCATATCATAGTTAGTTTATCTGTCTTTATGATTGGAGCATTTTCTTTTATAAACTTGCAATCCCATGCCTTGTGACGAAGATTATTGCACTTGTAGAATACATTGTTTTGATTCATTAGTGTTTCAAATGGATTATAGTTTATGTTCCTAGATCCATGAAAATTTCCTGATCTATGGTCATTTCTTGCATATCCATAATCATTCCTTCTTTTTTTATAGTTGCATCTTGTATTAATTTACAATGAATTGATTTATGCCCAAAATTTTCACAAGAGTAACAATGACCAAGAAAAATATTTTCATACCTAGTAGAATAAGATCACGATGATGATCTTCTGAAATTGTTCTATCTTGGAGGAGGTTCAATATATTTCTGGTCTTTGTCCTTGATTTTATTGTTGTCTTCTCTGTGAATGGAAACACTTCTAAACTCTATTTCAGTTTCTTCCTTTGAAGGCTTAGAACTTGTGTCCTCTTGCTTGCAGATGTAACTGTATATCCAAGGCCTGTTTATCACATGGTCACCTTCAACAATTGAGAATGTTACCCATCACTTGCAATCTCCTCAAGTTCTTATTGAGCTTGTGTAATTCAACCCTAAATGACCAAATTCCTTTTCAAGCGTCATACACTATTCTTCTTTTTTCATAATTTGGATCTTCATTACTTCCTCAACTCTTTTTGCTTCTTCAAGTTGGACCTTTAAAGAGATATTTTCTTCATCATGTATTTTAAGTGGGATTTTGAATTCTCTATTTTTGTTTCTGGGATTGCTATTTTATTCTTTAATTTTTCTTTAAGATCATCATCTTCCTATTTTGTTTCTTAATCATTTTTGAGTCCCCGAAAAGAATCTATTTTCATGTTTGGTTCTTATGTTTCTTCATCTAAATTAATGGCCTGTTCGCCAAAACTGACATTATGATCATTATTTTGGGTTTCTTATGTTATGCAGAGAACTTCATTTGCAACCCCTTCTTTTGTATCACTCTCATCTAAAGAACTATTGTCTTCTTTAGAATAAATATTTTTCTCATGGAAGCTTTTCTTTTCCCCAAAAGGACATATCTTAGCATAATGACCTATTTTTCCACAATTGAAACATTTAAAGGGGAACTTACCTTTGTGTTTTCTGGTTCCCCTTTTAAGCTTCTTAATGAAATTCACTTCTTATTCATCTCATTCATCGCATGTTGTTCCTTCTACCTTGAGTTATTTTTTTTCTTTTCTTCTTTTTGGCTTTAAAAGCCACTTCTCTATTTGACTCTCCAACTTCTATATTTGTTCTCATTTTGTATGCTACAAGGGTTCTTTTCAAATACCTGGTTTCTTCTATGGAAGATACCTTGGCATCATGTCTAAAAGGAAGTGATATTAGCACCTTTTTTACTATCAAGGATTCTTTGAATTCTCCTAATACTTTGATGGAATTGAAAAATTCATCTATTCTAAGTAAATATGATGAAATATTTTTTGTTTCATACATTTTCATATTTTCAAACTGTGCTCTATGTCATTGAAGCTTGACCTATTTGAATTTATCATCACCTTCATAAATACTTTTAAATTCATCCCAAACCTCTTTAGTTTGGTGCACATCATCACTTTGGTTTTAATGGTTCTTGAAAATCCACTTGTGATGGCATGAAGAGCCTTTGAATTACAACTAAATAATTTCTTCTCATCAGGACCAGTTGGAGGATTTTTTGGAATTTTGTAGCTATTAATAATTTAGATCCAAACATATACTCCTAAAGCCTTCAATTAGGTTTCCATGATATTGATCCATAATGCATAATCATTTCCAACAAGTACTTGAATTGATCTCGAAGACATGCTTTCCATTTTATCCATAATTGTTCATGATCTTCCCTCCAATGATTATACTGTTTTGATGGTAACCTGCTCTGATACCAATTATTGGAAATATAAAAAATACTAATCGGGGAGGGGGGCGTGAATAAGTATTGATCTTCTTTATTTTTTTTAAGTCAATAAAATAGTATGAAAGAGATCATGAACAAGAGTGTATCAAATTTACATGAAAACTCAATAATGGGAATAAATTGATAAAAACGTATTGCATATACATGAGGAGATAACAATATCCAAAATGTATGAGCTCCAACTCAAAGGAGGCTACAACCCCATGGCATTTTTTTAGCCACAATTGATAGGGAGCATCAAGTCCTTTATGTTTTCCTTCTCCAACAAGAAGAAGGATACAACCCATTGGAACACAAGCTTTAACAAAATTGTCCAAAATTGCCTTCAAATCTATCCTTAACTCTGCCTTCAAAATATATTCAAATTTGTCCTTAATCCAGTCTTCAAAATATGTCAAAGCTCATGCATAGTCAATTGGTCAATGCCACTTCAAATCTTATTACAACCCTACTCAAATTAGACTTCAAGTATGCTCCAAAACTTCTTTGAAATATGCTCCAAAACTCATTCAAAAGTATGCTCCATAAAAATATCAAATAACTTCAAGTCAAATCTAATACAAGCTAAAACTAGCTGCAAGGAAGGTCCAATGGTGGGATGCCACAAGGTCAATGTTAGGGATGAATATGTGTCTGAGCCTGAGGTCAACACATGGCCAAAATTCTCTAAGATAGAGGTTGAACCCGAGGCCAATACAAGGCCAAAAATATCTGAGGCAGCGGTCGAGCCTTAGGCTAATACATGGTTGAAACTTGTTGAGAAAGAGGCTGAGTTCCTTCACAATTTCTTTAGAGAAATGTTTTAATATAAACCAATGCCAAGCTTCAAAAGAAAACTTCTTCTTTGCTGCTCAAACATGTTTGAATTCCAAAGTTATTTTCTACCCAAGTTCATGAGGTATGGACCTCTCTTCTTTGCTCCTCAGGTCTTGAATACTCCTTGATTGCTTGAATGAGTCACCTTAGCTGAATGGAAGAGGATAAGACCTATTTATAGGCCTAGTTGACCCTTAAACATGGCTTACTTGATCTGTGGGTGGGTCAACTTGTCTAGGTACAAAACTTTAATCTTCATCTTGAAAAGTTCATGTCTCCTCAACCGAGAAGAGTTAGAGGGCAAGCCATACCTTGTTGGAAATTTCTCGACAAGTACTACAAGATGAAGTAATCCATTCTTATGTTTTCCTTTATTTTTTCCACCAAAATATTGATTTACTTCAAGGGATGCTTATGGCTCATTCACCCTTTGACATCAATGTCAACTTTCTTCCAACAATTTTCACAAGCTTGATGATGATAGAAGGTCAAAATTGATGCAATATAATTTCATAATATACATGACATAGTGTTGATTATGTCATTTCTTAGCAATGTTTCTCTCAAATGTTCCTCGCACTTCATGTTGAATGTTTTGACTTGTTTGGTGAACTTAGTTGCTTTGTCCATCTCCTCCCATGCTAAAGGGTAAGTGCCTATACTTTTTTGAATGGTATAGGCAATGCCAATTGGTATTATAGGATGAAAATTAAGGAAGAAATTAAAGCAGATGTGTATAATAAGGTTTTGGTAATCTATATTATATTTGTGCTTAATGAATGACAAATGCCATTCTTATGCATTTATGTGTTTATGGTTATACATGTGGAAAGGTACACAATCTCGATATGATGGTTCAAATGACTAACTTTTATGCTCATTGGTGTTGGAATGCAAAATTTTTGAGGCACCTAACTTTATATTTAACTTTGTAGGACAACTTGGAGGCAGTTAGCTAGTGTGACATGGCTCTTGTCACTCAGTTATCTCATTAAATTCAAGTTAGTGGGCTTGGAGTTCATTCATGGATGTGTTGATTGCTAAATTTTACCAATCACAGTTATTTTATGTTGTACTCAGTTAATTGATCTTTAATTATTGATAGAGTTAGTTGAAGTTTAGTTGTCTAGTGGGACAATAGTCTAACTTAGAGATATGTAAGTTAACTGATCAATCAACCAAAAATATCTCATGAAATCATGGAACTCTAATTTATCAGCTAGAGTGGAGGAGACAAGGCTAGTGTAACATGAGTTGTATACTAGTTGGGTGTATATTTGTTGCATGCAGTTAGGAGATCAATTCCTTTGGAATTGCGAAAGGAAATAGGGAATTCCCTATTGTTTAGGAGCTTGAATTTTCTTATATTTGCACAAGGAAATAGGAGGTTGGAGGAGGCAAAAAGTGGCTAAGTGTTGGCTAGAGGTTCTTATTCAACACAAAGAACAATTTTGCTTTTGCAGGTGGTGTTCAGAGATGGAGCATGCAATTGTAATAGTTTCTCTATTCAAATGATTAATGCAAAGAGGCTCGAGGGTATTTTACCAGTTGGGTTCCCCTATAAATCACTGTGTACTTGTGGTTTTCCTTTTTCCATATCTATGCATGTGTCTCTAAATGTGATTCCCATTCCGCACAATTGTAGAGTAGGATTGTGTCAATTGTTTTCAGCTTGAAATCTTGAGCAGTTTAAATTTCTAACAATTTTTTACATGTATCAGAACCCTAAAATCACATTAGAGACAAGTGTTTCGAATTTGTTCTTCAGGAATTTCGAATTGTAGCTTCAGTGTAGCCATTTTTTCCTTCATATTTGGGAGAATGGCCATCAATGGAATGAGATTGGAGTATGCCTTGGAGGGTAGCTCGAATTTCATAGCCTAGAAGAACCAGAGGGAAGTAGTGCTTGATGATAATGGAGTGCTTGAATACACTTAGACTGAAATTAAAAATCCAACAACATCAGATTCACAATAGTTATCCTAGTGGAGGAAGGACACTGTAAGAGCCAGGAGGATAATCCTGGAAGGTGTGAGAGACCATGTGGTCTCAAATATCCATGGAAAAGAATCATCATATGCTATGTGGAAGACACTCACTGATCCATTCGAAAATAACAGTGACGATAGAAAATTGGCTCTCAAAGATAAACTTTGAAGCCTTAGGATGTAGAAAAATGATACCATTCCACAACATCTCTCCATATTCACTCAAGTTCGATATGATCTTGGAGGGGTTGGGGTTAATGTTGCAGAAGATGATATGGTGAGCCTATCTCTTATAGGCCTTTCAAAATCCTGGCAAAAATACCAGGATTCTGTGAATGGAAGGGAGAAATGACCAAATTGGGAAAGGTTGCGGTTTGATTGGTTCAAGAAGATGTAAGGAAAAATACTAGAGATGGAGTGACATCCAAAGAATAGGAAGAGGACTTTTATCTAGTTGGAAAAGGAATTAAGTCAAGGGAAATAAGGCCCAAGGTGAGGCTGATTCTAGCCAAAAAAATGGCAAGAAGAAGGACCTAAGCAAGATAAAATGTTTTCACTTCCATGAATATAGGCACTATGCTACAAAGTTTCTGCAGAGGAAATCCAACAAGGAGCTTGCAACAAGAGGAGGAGGATATGCCTTGGAATCTCAATTCAAGCTAGATTTCACCCTCCTTTATTACTTGGCAAGCATAATAAGAGGGAGTGATTTGTACCTAGATTTTGGTACCTCTTACCATATGACAGGAAACAAGAATTTTTTCGGTACCCTGGAGGAGAAGGATCTCCAAATGCATATATAACTTGGGGATGATGGTAGGTACAATGCTACACGAATTCGTAATTTTACCTTTAAGAGGAATTCAGGCTCCCATCTTCACCTCAAAGATGTTATGTTTGTACCTGGGATAAATAAGAACTTGATCTTTGTAGTAGTATTGGAGGATAGAGGCCATGATGTTATTTTCAGTAAAGGGAAAGCCTTTTTGAATCATGTGACTACCGACCAAGTGAAGAAGATTAGATTTAGAGTGGAAAATATCTACAATCTAAAGGTATATTTTTCCATGCATGTAGCTATATATCCAGGAGTGATGTGGGGTGATGTCGAGCCTTAACCTTAGAGTTGCAAAGAATTGGGCAAGATCCATAAGAGAGTAGTATCGTTTGCAATATAATTTCCTCATGGATAATTACCTTGCTACATAGGCCAACAATATTTAGTAGTAGAAGGATCAATGTTAGTTGGTACAGTCAGATGCTGAGGAGTATTGATAGTAGTGTAAGAGGCACATTGCAGTCTTCCCAATAGACAATTGTAGAGACACAATTGATTTAGTGTTTTTTGGATGCTTCTTAGTTGCATTTGTTGCCGTAGTAGCAACAACAATGAGAGGTAGTGCTATAGTACATTCCACAGGTGCTGGATAAGGGTGGTGCAAAATCCCTTTCTTGCTAAGAGGGAGTGTTAGAAATTTTAGCAAGAAAGGCTCAATTTTGACTTGTGCCTTAGTCAAATTGAGTAAATCAAATTTCCACATCAGGAGGACAACTTGGAGGTAGTTAAATAGTGTGACATGGATCTTGTCAGTCATTTAGCTTAGTAAATTCAAGTTAGTGGGCTTGTATTTTAGTCATTCATTTGATGATTTTAAAATTTTAGCAATCTAGTTCAATTATTTTCAGTTGTACTCATTTAATTGACCTCTAACTATTTATAGAGTTAATTGAAGGTCATTTGTGCAGTGTTACAACAGTTTAACATAGAGATATGTCAGTTAATTGATCAATCTATGCAAAATAGCTCATGCATGCATGGAATTCAAATTTCTCAACTGGAGTGGAGGAGACAAGGATAGTGTAACATGAGTTGTATTCTAGTGGAGTGTACAGTTGTTACAGGTATTCTGAGATCAATTCCTTGGAAATTGCACAAGAAAATAGGGACTTCCCTATTGTTTAGGAGCTCAAATTTTCTCATATTTGCACAAGGAAACATGAGGCTAGAGGAGGCATAAAGTGGCTAAGTGTTGGCTAGAGGATCTCATTCAACAGAGTGAACAATTTTGCTTTAACACGTGGTGCTCAAATATGGAGCATGCAATTGTAATAGTTTCTCTATTCAACTGATTAATGCAAAGAGGCTTGAGGAGTTTTTACCAGTTGGGTTCCCTTAGAAATCACTGTGTACTTGTGTTTTTTCTTGTTGCATGTCTATGCATGTGTCTCTAAATTGTGATTTCCATTCTGCAG
Source organism: Pinus tabuliformis (assembly GCA_031772625.1). NCBI lineage: Eukaryota > Viridiplantae > Streptophyta > Pinopsida > Pinales > Pinaceae > Pinus > Pinus tabuliformis. The sequence goes on along the minus strand of CM062817.1, from coordinate 945,070,517 downwards.
AATTGTAGAGTAGAATTGTGTCTCTTGTTTTCAGTTTGAAATCTTGAGAAATGGTAATTTGTACAGAACAATATTAATTTGGGTCTCATACAAAATGGAAAGAAAAATATCTCTACTATATTGTGTATGATGTTGTTCTTTTAATAGACTACACGTACTACCATTTTGGAAATATGTCAACCACTATAAAAACATTGTCATGGTCATTCTTAGTAGTGGGTAAACTAGTGAGAAATTCCATTGAAACACTCCCCATAGCTTTTTGGTAATAGAAAAAATATATGCAATTCTTAATTCTTCCTTCCTATTCACTAGCTTGCTAATTATGGATGTAATGCATGAATAAATATATCTACCCAAATCAATGTGAAGGTTCAACTGATGGAAATGTTTTTGTAAGACTAATATTTGCACTAGATGTCAAAGTTTGGGAGTAGATTGGTCCATAATAAATTTACTCATCGATATGATTAACACATCTTATTAGGAATTAATCTACATATAACAAAATCCTGCACTTGTTACTATGGTAGAAAGGATAAATAAAACTAAATAAAGACATATCCACTAGCACAACCACATAAATTAAATGGATAATAAACACCGATAGCCATCAAAACACTTATTTTCCATTCAATTTATGTAACTTTGAGTATTTATAACACCATGATAGACTAGAGATGGAAAACACACTGCATAATTTTTGAAATGGAAAAATGGTTTGGAAACCCTTGATTTCATCTGCCAGATTGTGTACATGATGAAGAATATTTTCATATTGTTAAATCTAGAACATTCTGAAATAGACCATGTCTATCGATGTAATGTAACAACCATTTTTGTAATCCCTCTTGTAATCATCATTATGAATTATAGTTCATGTAATTAATTGTGGAAATGTAAACACAATGACTAGCTGAGAGGAGTGGATAGGGATTCATAGTTTTGAGGAGGAGTTGCTTGGGAAGTTGGAAAGTCAAGGCCGTGCATTAATGGCCACAAATCCTCTAACTAATTTTTAATAGCTTGCATGGTAGGAAAGGAGGTGGAGTATGGGTTTCCTAAGTAGAGGGAAAGCCCATACACCCTCTGTCATACCTCATTGTATGCATTGTGAGATCAATGAACATGGGATGCATGAGCAGGTCGGGGGAGAAAAGACCCAATAAATAAGGAAGAAGGGACCGCGATTGAGGGGACTCTCACACAACAAAATAGAGAGATAGCACTGGAAATTGTGGAAAAGAACAAAAACATGTTGGGAAACAAGTATTGCATTTCTTGGAGCAGGAAATGATAAACTTGGTTATGGTATGTGGGCACTTGTGTGCCAGGTTAGGCATATATCGATTTACTAGTAAATCTGTGAGAGTGAAGGAGAACGTTGGGACAACATTGTTGCTGGAGGGAAGGCATGTGGGGAAACGTAGTCAAAGGAAAGAATAGGTGGAGATGAAAAATATTTTAGAGTCCTGTCGGGTTGACCAAGTTGAAGATCTATGTGCTCTAGATCCTTGGTTTGTAGAGGATATACTTTGTGTGTTTTTGGATGGTTGTGGGAATTGCAGTTTAATATTAGATGGTACTCTAGATTCTTGGGTGAATAGGTGGAGACACTGGAGGAAATAGTCCAAAATTAAGGAGACGGAGGTAAAGTAGTCTTTGATTTCTTGTGCGGCTAATTGCTTGAGATAAGTTGAATTCCCTTGATCACTTCTCCCCAGACTATGAATCCAGCTTGGAGATGGTCAACTGTAGGAAAAACAGTAGTGAAATTGGCCTACAATTGGGTGGAGAGTGGAAGTCACTCCCTCAATTTCGAGTCACTAAGATTATCAACTAAGTATTATGTATATCCACTTGTGCATGAATATGTAACATTATGAATGGAATTGATATTGATATTTGTTATAAAAATGTGTGCATCAACACTTTGTGCACGAGAATGGTGTTATCTTATCTGTTAATAATGAGATGAATGTATTTGTTCTCATGGGTTAAGTAATTTTCATATCCATGTATATGTTGATGTAGTCTTTAGTATAGGGTTAATTGTATAGTCTTGTATGCATGCCTGATAAGGCTTAGTGAGATATACTATGCATGATTTCATGGTTTTCTAATGGTCGTAGATATTTGATTGGTCTTGTCTATTGAATTCTTTTATGTTGCACTGCATGTTTTTCATCAATTTTAATGATGTTGGGATGCATCCATTTTGGGATTTGGTTTTCTCTTGATATGCTTGGTAAGAAGGGTAGTGTTAGCTACCATTGGCTTGTCTAAGTGCTTGATAAAGGGGCATGTCTATAAGCTTCACTAGATAGGAATTGTTCCAAGCGACACTGGTCCACAAGGGAGTCTTAACATGGTCTCAGGAATTATTAAGTAAATAAGTTTGAGGAAAAAAACTTATGATCGATTGAGAGAGTTAGAGAAATCATAAAATAGGCAGGGATGTAGAGTTAACTAGAGTATGAGATGAAATATCCCCATCTGATGCCATAAAATGTTTATGCCATGCCGTGCTAGAATGGCTGAGTGATGGAAATGTATGTAGACGTGATAGATAGAAGATGTGAGACAAGGGTTTACCCATCACCCACCACCAAAATCATTGTCACATGATGGTGTTAATTTTTCGATTGTTCTATGTTGTATCATGTACTTTAGCCCAATTCAATACTTCAATTAGCAATATTTTCAATAATAATTAATCTTTCCAACCATCAACAGTAAGTAAAGATAGAAAAATAAATGCAATGAAAAATGAGACAATAAAAACATCAACAAGAGACACCATATTTAGTTAAAGACCAGGGAAAAACCCACTATGGGTAAAACCCTTTGAAAAATTCTTCTTCTATTAGATTGCCATAAAATGTTCAACAGAGAGTAGAATGAGCCCAATACAAAATAATCCAACAAAATTAACCCAACAACATTCAGAAATATGTTCCCAACGACAACCTAGATCTGAGTCAACTTGACCTGACTTCGGTCAGCTATGGTCAACTGTCAAATTTAGCCTAGAAGTCCAACTACATGGAGGAGGAGATGTGCATGTGGTTGATACATTCCAACCACTCACTTCAACCTTTTAGCCAGTTGTTGTGACTGGAAATTTCCTTTGACGAGCCTGCGGTTATGACCCAGAAACATTAGAACACGTGCGAGCTTAAGACCCTATATTTTCAGACCTGTTCGAACCTCTTTCGTCAAACCCAGCCTCAAACCTGTGTGAACCAATCAATAAAGAAGAGAAGAATAATATACTTGGTGATTTCCAAATGAGCTCGAGGTCACCTATATTTATAAGGTTCCAAGGGCGACCAATTTCTTGTTAGATCTGACCTATCCAAATGTGCATTTGTGGGCTTTTCTTCATTAGTACACTTTCCCTTGTCCGAATTGGGCACTTAAATGGTCAAAATTGGTGCTCTCAAAAAGAGGAATCTAGTCCCATAGTTGGAATGTGTCACTGTGCTTCCAAATTAACACTCCCTCTCAATTAGGGAGAAATTCCAATCACATCATGTCATATGTATCCTGTCGTCATGTCCCATCTTTGCTCAACTCTATCTACTAAAACATTCTTGAATATCAAGAAGAAGAATCATGGTGGAGCTAAATCTACCACCCTTTATAATGTTAGAGAGCACATCTCAATCCGAAACAACATCAGGGAACACATCTCAACCTTAATCTACATCGGGGAGCACATCCCAATGCATAATCTCACGGGGAGCTAAACATATTCGAGCCCATATTGAGAAATATGTGATATAGAGGAGCACATCTCAACCCATCATATTTCATGTTGATCTTCTCATCAATTACCCTCAAGTGTCATGTGGTAGAACACTAGCATCATAATCTGATTTTGGGTGAGATACCTGACTTATGAAAGTTAAGTAACACACACCTACAAGCCTCTTCAACCCATTGGCCAGATGGGGAGGGACAATCCCAACAAGCCAAACTTGTGGGTATGGTTCCAACTGGGGTATACTCTACAAAGACCAAGATAGGGAAATATCCCTAACTTTCCAAAATGGAAAAGGATCACACACACCCTATGTGTGACAATAGAGTACCCAACCTATTGCACGAGTAGGGATCACATACACCTATTGTAGATAGTTCTTTCAACCCCAAGATCCCTCAACACTCCATTCCCACCTTGGGAGCTCAACCAAGGGGGAAGAGATATGATCCATATTCTTAATCAACAATGCCCCTTATCAGGAGGGGTCACATCTATTAGTCCAACCTACTCTCTGAAGACCAAGAACTTCCCTTTCGGAAAAGCCTTGGTGAAAATATCTGCAATCTTCTCATCTTTTGATATATGATAGAGTCTAACAACTCCTCTCTGCACCATGTCTTGAATGTAATGATATAAAATATCTATGTGCTTGGATTTGTCATGAAATACAAGATTCTCTGCCAGAAAGATCCCACTCTTGTTGTCACAGTATATCATTGTAATATCTCAGACTTCCTCAAATAACTCTCCAAAGAGATTCCTCAACCAAACTGCTTCGCAACTAGCCATGCTAGCGACAATGTAACCTGTCTCGGAAATAATCAATGCTACATTCCTCTGCTTCCTACTCATCCAAGATATTATGGTAGATCCAAGGCTAAACAATATCCAATCATACTTTTCCTATCGATAATGTTTCCTGCCCAGTCAGAACTGGTCTATCCATGAAGTCAAACATCTCTGAAAGAATATCTCAAACCAAGTGTGATCGTCCCATGCAAATATCTTAAAATGTGTTTGGAAACAATCCAATGTGCATGGAGAGGCTCAGTCATAAATTGACTCAACGTGTTCACTACATAGCATATGTTTGGACGAGTATTCACTAAGAACATCAGAGCCCCAATCAACTGTTTATACTCAGATGGATTCGACAAATCAGGTCCTGCAACTTCTCCACATAACTTCTTGAAGTCCATTTCCATCGGTGTGGGTAGGGAGTTGCATTTTGTCATTCCAAATTTCTCCAACAACTTCATGACATATTTTCCCTTTGAAAGAAAAATCTATTAGAGCCTTTGCCACACCTAAAGGCCTAGAAAGTAGTGCATGAGTCCATGGTCCTTCATCTCGAATTCTGAGGTTAGATCCCTCTTACACTCGATCATCATGGGCTCACTTCCTGTTAATAATAGACCGTCAAAATACAAAAACAAAATCAATGACATACCTTGGACTATCTTGAAGTAGAGGTTGGGATCGACATTGCTTCTTGAGAATCCCAACTTCACCAAATAATTATCAGTGAGGGCGTACCATGCTCTGGGGCCTTGCTTCAAACCATACAATGACTTCTTCAACCTACAAAAATGTGTCTTTCAATCCTCTACTTCAAATCCCTTTGGCTGCTCAACGTACACTTCTTCTTGTAACATACCATTGAGGAATGTTGTCTTCATGTCCATCTAATAAACGGTACATCCTTGACTTGTGGCAAGAGAAACTATCAAAACAAATGGTTGTATATCGAGACACAGGTGAAAATATATCATCATAATATTCTCCCTCCTTTTGGGAGAATCCTTGGGCTACAAACCTTGCCTTGTATTTCTCAATGCTACCTTCAACTCCATGTTTGATCTTGAATAGCCACTTTGAAGTCACCATAAGTTTCCCCTTCGGTATCGGCACAACATACCATATGTCATTATTCATAATTGATTCATATTATTTGGCCATAACATCCTTCCAAACTTGTTCTTTCATGACTTATTCAAAGGTGGGAGGTTCGGCTTGAATCATAGTGCTCATGGATGCAACATATCACTAGTACCTGCATGGCTTCTTACTTTCTCTAAATGATCTTCAGATGGAAACTCGTCTCCCATCATCTTGTAATGTGTCACAGAGACAAAGTGGCCTCTTCCTAGTAGGAGGTTCACTTGGAGGAGGATCTAAGGGATCCATAGGCTCCATGGGATCATCAACAATGTCTATCTCGGATTCGAGCACGGAAGGACCATCTAAAATATCCATATCATTATTCCTCTTCTTAGGAGGAGGAGGCAAAGGGAGGTCCCTTTCTTTCCTAAGGGAAACATATTGATCAAACATTACATCCCTTCTAATTTCAACCTTCCTTTGACCAGTAATATATATTCTAAATGCTTTAAAATTTTCACAATATCCAACAAACATATCTTTTCTTCCCATAGCTTCTAGCTTGTTTCTTTTATCCTTCGACACATGAAAATATACGGGGCAACCAAAGATACAAAGATGACAAACATCGGGCTTGAAACCTGTGAAAACTTCTTCCGGGGTCTTGTTATCCCATGCTTGATGAGGAACCCTATTTTGAACATATATGAAAACTCCATTGCTTCTCCCCAAAGGAACTTCGAAAACTTTTGATCATGGAGCATGAAACAAGAAACTTCTACAATATACCTATTTTTTCTTTCATCCACTCCATTTTGTTCGAGAGTATAGGGTACAATAATATATTTCTTGATACCTTCCTTCTTGTAAAAATCAATGAAATCCTTTGAAATGTACTCTCCACCATTGTCAGACTTGAATATCGTGATTTTATTCCCTGTTTGTTTTTTAACCAAAGCTTTGAACTCATTGAACATTTTGAAGGTTTCATCCTTATGCTTCAAATAATATATCCATTTCTTTCTTGAAAAGTAATCAATGAAGGTGATGTAGTAGAGATTTCAATGAATAGAGTGCACGAGCATCAAACCACATATGCTAGAATGAATGAGATGGAGGATGTCATTTGTCTTGTTCTCGCTAGAGGGGAATAGTCCCCTTGCCTTCTTTCCACTGGCACAACCTGGACATACTCCATCATGTTGGGATTGAACACCAGGAATAAGAAAGACCAATTTCTTCAATTTCAGAAGAGCATCATAATGAAAATGGGCCAATCTTTGGTGCCATAGCTCTCTTAGATGATTTGTATCATGGACCAATTCTAGAAGAGGTCTACCAGTGACTCTATAGAGTCCTTCAAATATCGATCCCAATGTAAATGCATCCCTCATAGGTGATCCAACGGGCCAAGTAATAACCTTTCCCTTTATGAAAGAAACATTCGTTCCTTTTTCTTCCAAAGCATTTATTGATACCAAATTCTTCTTCAATCCTGACACATACATCACATCGTGGAGAAAAACAGATTCCCCATAATCCAAATGAAATTTTTCGGACCCAAAACCTTTAACGAGATGAGTGGAGTTGTCTCTAAGAATAATTTTCAAATTTGTCTTCCTCTCTACCAAATTAGAGAGAACATCCTTATACCCAGAGAAGTGATGAGTGGCCCCACTATCAACCAACCAACTATCCCACTAATTCAGAGGAGAGGAGCTAGTAAGGGAATAAATTAGAATATATTCATATTGATTGGAAACATTACTTTCATACCTGGATAACCTTTACTTATTTTGAGGATGATGATCGTCTTCATGATAACTTGGAGCATATCTTCTTCTTCTCTCATCTCTTCCATTGTGATCATTCCTTCGATAATCTCTTCTTCTTAGATCATCAAGCCTATTTTTGTTGATTCTAGTGTTGTAGAATGTACCATTATTCTTCTCGGGGAAATCTTGAGCATAGTGGCCTCTCTTATGACATTTGAAGCATTAAATGTGCAATGATTCCTTGGATCTTCCAAACCTTCTATTTGAAGTTCAAGGAGGAGGATTTATTGAGTTTGATGGAACTCCTTTTCCTTTCTTCTTCTTCTTCTTCTTGTCATGAGTGATGAATGCAATGAGCTCTCCTTCTTCATTCTTTTGTATCTTGCCTCTAGAAACCATCCTTGATTCTTCTTGAGTGAGCTTTCCAACAATCTCATCAAATGATAGAAAAACATTATTGTTTCTTATAGTAGTAATGAAGGTTTCCCAAATAGGAGGGAGACCTCCAAGAGTTACAATCATCAATTCCATGCCGGGCACAAATTCTCCAACTCTTTGTAATTGATCTCTAATACGAGATATCCTCATAATGTAGGATTGCACGGACTCTACTTTGTTCATATTTATGTCTTTGAGTTGATATTTCAAGGAGATGATTTCATTCAAATTGTTGACTTCATACATGTCGACTATCTTATCATACATGTCCTTAGAATTCCTCAAATTTCAAACATATGCAAGTAAATTATCTTGTAGACCATCAACTATAATTTTATTTTCTTTTAGCTCACCTTAATTGTACTTGTTCTTGGCAAAAATATAATCTTTCTTAGGAGGCTCAGGTACTTTTCCTTGAATGTATTCCAAAACATCATTGTTATTGACTATGATTTCCAACTTGATTTTCCATGAAACAAAGTTAGATGAGTCACCCAACTTCACATGTTCCTTGAAGAAAGAGGAAGACATCTCTACTTGACTAGATAGGCTCCTTTAACTTTCCAAAGATGATTGCTTCAATTCTTGTCTCCTTTTGGGCGTGTACTTCACCTTAGCTTTGATACCATGTTAATTTTTAGATTGTGCTATGCTGTATCAATTACTTTAGCTCAATTAAATAATTCAATTAGTAAGATTTTCAATTCCAATTAATATTTCCAACCATCAATAGTAATTTAAGATAGAATAATAAATTAAATGACAAAGGAAACAATCAACACATCAACAAGAGACACTAGATTTGGTAAAAGATCAAGGAGAAACCCACTATGGGGAAAACCATTTGAAAAATTCTTCTTCTATTAGATTTTCATAAAATGTTTAGCAGAGAGTACAATGAGCCCAATAAAAAATCATCCAGCACAATTAACCCAACAAAATTAAGAAATATGTTCCTAGCAGTAACCCATATTTGATTCAACTTGACTTGACCTCGGTCAACTGTGGTTAGCTATCAAATTTTAGCCTAGTAGCCCAACCGCATGGAGGAGGAGATATGAATGCAGTTGAGACCTTCTGACCGCTCCCTTGAACATGCTAGCCAGTAGTTGTGACTGAAAATTTCCTTTGACGAGCCTGCGGTTATGATCTAGAAACCTTAGAACACATGTGAGCTCCAAACCTTGTATTTTCTGACTTGTGCGAACCTCTTTCATAAACACAACCTCAGACCTGTGCAAACCAATCAATGAATAAGGGAATAAGAAGATGATTGGTTTTTTCCAAATGAGCTTAAGGTCACTTGTATTTATAGGCTTCTAAGGGTGACTAATTTCCTGTTAGGGTCAACCTATCCAAATGTGCATATGTGGGGTTTTCTTCATAAATACACTTTCCCTTGTCCAAATTGGGCACTTCAATAGTCAAAATTGGTCCTCTAAAAAAAAGGAATCTAGTACCATGGTTGGAATTTGTCATTAAGCTACCAAATTAACACATGGAGGTGTAGGGGTCCACAGAGTGCGAGTGGATGGCATTGAAGGTGGGAGACGTGGGGTGCGACGGGAAGATTTGTGTTAGCTAAATGGAGAAATGTATGTCCCAAGGGAGCAAAAGGAAACATGCTTCAAGAAAATGACTACACATTAAGTAATGTGGATCGGTCGACTGCGACCATAGATCTTATAACGAGAACTCGTGGGTTTACATGAAGGCTAAGATATAATGGGCCCCTTAGCTAGGCTAAGTTGGTAGAAGGCACATAGTATGATGAAGGCTGTGTGTTTATCATGTGGGTACATGATGTGGAAAAGTGATGTCATCAGGATTGGAAGGGCGATGACATGGAAATCAGGATTGACGTGTCGCTAGGAGGACATGTGGAAGTGATTGATGATGCCACCTAGAGTAGGAGGACTACGTGGCATGGAAGGGGAATATGAAAACATCACCACAAAGTGTTCGACCCCAGAGAGGATGAAAATATGTTTTTAAGGTGGGGCGTGGACTAACAAGACCACAATATGGAACTGTCCCTATCACTTGATGAGTAAATGTCTATCACGCCATAGGGTTTAGGATTATGTGCACTGGTAAGGTGTGGCCATGGAATTATAGAGGGTGAAGGATGAGAATTGACCTCATCACTTGATGTGAAAGGTTACATTGCACCACGAAAGTTTAGGCGAGATACGTTATTAATAGAGGGTTTGCCGCAAAGGAATGGAGGTGTGGTAGAAGTGTGATGTGGTGAGGACCGCGGGGGATCTCATGTGAGGTGGCAGTGCTACGTGGGTGACGACAATTCCTTGTTAATGTGGTAGGGTATTAAGGCCCAAAAATGAAATGGGTGTAAATTTTGATCTGAATATCATATTGAGGAAAAAAGTATATCACCAGAAAGATCTCGACAAGTTGAATGTGATGGTGTTGTCCAAATTTAATTCCACTAAATTTGGGAAGGAGTAATTTTTGAACCCCATTTCCATGAGGTAACTATGGATGTTGGGTTAATTGAAAGTAACACCTACCACTATGCTTGGGGATAGTTTATAGGGGTGAGAGGCACCATTACAAAATAGTATCAGAGCATGGTTCAAAATTAGACCTTTATGGGCTAAAAAAAAATTGAAATTGGATCTATGTTATAGAGTGTAGTCTTTAGAGGATGCTTTCTTGCTATGTGAAGTGTACGTTTCCAGTGTCAATTGGTTATGAAATGCATACTAACTTGAAAGCTGTTGTTTTAGATACCCTCATAGCCATATGATTATGGTAGGTGTGGCAAGGCGATAATAAGCATGTTTTATTTGTATTATTTATAGGACAATAGTTATGTGGGTGTAAAAACACATAAGAAGACATTAGATAACTTCAATATGATGCAACACAATACTAATAACTTCCAATAGTGGAAATAAGAAGAGTCAATTAGAAAGGGTAAGGAGGAATACTCCCCTGATTTGATGAAACCATTAGAAGTATAAGAGCCAAAAAAATAAGCTACAAGGATAAAAATGAAAGGCTTGTCATGGATCAGGAGAAGAAAGAAGAAGTAAATTCCATCATATTGTAAATCTATTATATTTTCAAAGGCAGAGGGAGCATGATCTAGGTACAAACCACCTAAGAAGAGATGAAGGTGGACAAATTCCATTAGGACTTGGAAAACATGAATTAAGAACTAATGGTGTAGAGGGAAGAAGGTCTAGTAAGAGACATAGTTAGATAAGTGAAGACACTGTGAGAGGTGGAACCCCCCTTAGTACTATCGAGAAAAGAACAAAATGTCACAAGAAACTATCTAGTGTAGCCACCAAAAGGAATTGCTAGTAGAAAATGAGAGGAAAAGAGTTGACACTAAAGGAATTTAAGAAGAACCTCCTACATTTTATGGAGAGGTAAATAAGGAAGAGGAAGTAGAGGCATGACTAATAGGAATGAAGAAATATCTCAAAGTACATGATTACTCTAAGAATATGAAAGCAAGAGTGGTCATTCTCATCTTAAGAGGAAGATCTTATATTTGGTGGGAAGGCTTGAAGAATGTTAAGAATATTGAAGAAAAGAAGTTGTTGTGGAGGATATTTGAAATATATTTTTGGGAAAAGTACCCATTTCAAAAGTAATATGACAACACGACAAAGGGATTTTATGAGCACAAGTTGGGGAAACTGACAACTGATGAATATACAATTTTTTTTTTGGAGATACTAAGGTACGTGCCTTACGTTAAGGATGAGAAGACGAAGATTGAAAGGTATCTCAGTGGGCTTCTATAAGCATTCAGGGACATAATAGAATTTGATGAGCTTAAAACATTGGAAGATGCTATCAAGAAGGTTAAACATTGTTATGAACAATCCAAGCATAGGATTAAGTCCCACATTGATTGAAAGGAAAAAGGAAATTCTAGCATTAGAGGAAAGGAGCAGAAAACTGCGAGGAAACAACCCAAGGGAAACAATGCGAATTTTTGTCACTCTTAATAAGGGAAAATTTCAACATAGATCCACTACCTTTGGAAGAGACTGGTTCCCTTAGCCTATGGGAGAGGAAGCCAAGGGTTTCAGAGGAGAGTCTCTAAAGCATTGGATCTATGGAGAGAACCACAAGAAGATAGACTATCCTTAACAATAGAAGAGTGGCCCAAGACTGTAAAATGTGCATGAAGCAAAGATGGTAAATTTTTTGGCTGAAAAGATGCTACACATCTATGCATTATTAGACAATTGGTAGGACGATCACCAAGCCTCAATGATTGAAATGGAAGGTAAAATCATCAACCAACTAGTTATGATTTTAGTTTACCATATTTCCAATTTTAGTTATGTAAGTCCATTAGTGGCAGAGAGGTGTGCGTTGCAAATCACAACACATGAAAACTCGTGGATGGTTTAGCTAGCCACCAGGACTAATAAGTAGGTTGAGCATGTGGTAAAGTATGTTCATTTGTAATGGATAAAATGCCCATGTCAGTCAACTTGAACTTGCTACCATTGGGTTCATATGATATATTAATTGACATGGACTAGTTGGCAAGGAACATGCCAAAAGATGATTGCTTTTAATTGAGTGACTCAATGACAATGAAGAAGGAATGATGGTAAAAGGAAAGAGGAATCATGTGATAGTATGTTTAATCATTGCGCTACAATTAAAAAGGTGAAATAGGAAGGGATGCGAGCTAGTTGCTATCCAAGTGACCAACGACTCTGAGGGTAACAATAATAGCTAGGGGGAGTATCATCTCTTGAAACAATTCATAGACATGTTCCCTAAGGAAGTCCCAAAACTTCTTCCAAGGAGAGAAAAAAACTTCTCAATTGAATTATTGTAGGGATCAACACCAATATCTAAAGCCCCATATCGGATGAGCACACCGAAACTAGCAGATCTAAAATTGTAGTTGAAGGAGATGTTGGACAAAGGGTACATTAGACCCAACATATCACCCTAGGGAGAAATTGTATTATTTTTTAAGAAGAAAGACATCACACTAAGGATGTGTATTGATTACAGACAACTAAAAAGGCCACTACAAAGAAAATGTATCCCTTTCCGCAGATTGATGATTTATTTGACCAGTTGAGAGAAGCATTGGTCTTTTCAAAGATTGATTTGATATATGGGTACCATCATGTACACATCAAGGATGAATAAATTGATAATTTTCTTAGAACCATATACAGGCATTATGAGTTCATGGGGGTGTTTTTTGGACTCACCAATTCCCCAAAAACATTCATGTGCTTGATGAAAAATGTTCTAAGTCCCTACTTGGACAAATTCATGCTTGTTTTTATAGATGATGTTAGGTCATCTAATGGGCTAAATTTCACAAAATTTATTTGTCAACCCAGGGTAGGTAATCTTATAAGGTGAAAGCACTAGATATGTGAACTAGTTGATTCAATATTTTCTATGGAAAATAAATGCTTCTCAAGACATGTAATTTACGAAATTGGTTTATACTCAAGATTATTTTCAATAACTTTTAACCCAATTATTAAATTTGCTATTATAGAACTTTAGATACAAATGAACACACCAAATGATCACACTAGGTGCTTCTTTGTAAACATACTATGTTCCGTCAATTGGGCTTATGAAGTCTAACGAAGAATCTTAAGTGAAAAATCAGTGTTCTGAAAGTAGAAACCAAATGCACTCAAAATAATTGCAGATAAATGAACTCATATAACATAAACTAATCTATGCTTATTTAAATCCAATATTCTAATTATAACTTAAAATATGCTAAACTAAGATAAATAATTATTAAATATAACTTTGGAACACAATTATATCTACAAAAAACAATCTCACTCATTAACCAACATTTTATCTTTAAAATTGTCACCTACAGGACATTGCAAGAATTTATTGCAAGAAAAACAAAGTGTTTCAAGAAAAAAATGTAACAATTGTAGGAATTTGCAGATTGCAGGTTAATTAATGAAAATGAATAAAAAATTGAATCTAGACATGAATAATCATTACTAACGCAATTAAAATTAAATAGATAACACGTACCAATGGTCCCTCTTAGAACATGCTATGGAAAGTACTCAAAAACTTACGAAAATGTTACACCATGGAACACAAGCTTCAAATTTTATTATAGATAACAATATTTTCTCAAGGTAAACATATAGAATAATCGACTAACTCATAATTCCCCTTAATTCCAATCTTTATAATAATTCATTATATTGTTAGAACCAAATTGGCTCATAAACAAGGTCATGTTCAATATACTTAGGAAAATATAAATAGATTCAAAATACAAGAAACAAAATAGGGGTCCATGGTGTGCTATATTATTTTTTGGAGCTTCTTTGGGTGTAAAACCTGACTTCTAGGCATCAGACCTCAAATTCCAGCTGTTAGCATTGATTTTTGCTAATTTGTCTATTTATCTTGTAGGAATTTATGAACTGATAGCCAATGATGACTCATTATTGACTTTGAGGATGTGAGTGGCTGGAGAAAGGAAAAATAGGAATTTATTCATCTCATGAAGATTTTGGATGCCCTCCAAGTGTCATATTTCAATTTGCTGACATGGAACCATGCAAACCTTACAAAGTTTGTGGAAAATATTTCTTACTGATATTTTGTGATTGTACGAAATAAATTTTTGGAATTGCTGAATTTTGAATTTAGTAACTCAATAAATTATTTTAATTGATATTTATAAAATAAAAAGATGAAATATATCTAAGAAATATTAATTACCTTCATTATGCCTTTTTATGTCATTATCCTTGTAAAACTCGTAAAAAGGAGAAGTTTTGTTTAAAAAATGAGGATGGAAAGGTTGAATTAGACGATTAACAAGATATCAAAATTAGCACCCAAAATCTCCCTTGGACAAATATTTTTGCATGTCCTCATGAAAATAAAATTGAAGTTTGATCTTATTGCCAAAAATTTGCTCAAAATTGTGAAATATTCTATCTTACAAAGCTCCTGCTACTTGGATGAGAAGGTTCAAATTTGTGGTCGATGGAGATTGATTCCTTATATGTGCTTTTAGATTTCTATTCCTTATGAACAACCTTCTATTTTTCTTGATAGTGGTTATATTTTTAGTATACCATTTGCCAATATACTTTGTTAAAGACCTATATTTTGTTTTAAGTGCATTATATTTTCCCTCAATTTAGCAATTTGCTCCTTCAATCTTTCATTCTCTACTTTCACTGCTCTATCTAATACTTAAGATTCATACATATTTAGTTTTTTTATTCCTTTATTTTTATTCTTTAAAAGAGCAGTCAAAGTAGCTACTATTTGATCTCCAGGTTATATTTCTTCTCCTTCATGCTGGATTTCTTCATATATAGGAATCTTTTTTAAAGTTTCATCCTCTTCTCGAATTTGCTGATTTTGTTCAAAATGAAACTCTTCCTCTGTTTCTTGGTGTATTACTAAACTTTGAATCTTGTGTTTTCTAGGTAACTCTTTTAATTCCGTGGGTTTGGAATATTCCCCATGAATTTATTTTTTTGTCTTATCCATTGCTGTAGTAAACCTCTTGGTGGTTGTTAATAAAGTCATAGAATTGGTTTTTCTATTTCTACTTGTTGGTTTTGAATTGATAATCTCCATAGAGGATCGATATCCCTCTTTCTATGTCAAATCATTATCTCAATTTTCTAGCATATCCTCTTCATTCCATTCATAACCCTCATGAATTGGAGAAATATGTTGAAGTTCAAAGTTTTCCTGTAATTGATCGGGATTATGCTCCTTTGAGAGAAATTTTCAGTGTAAATCACATGATATTTCTTTTGTCGATGCGTTTCGAACCAACCAGTGTGGTTCATCATCAGGACAAGTTGAAGAATCAGATCAAGTTGAAGAATCTGATTCTTCAACTTGTCTTGATGATGAACCACACTGGTTGGTTCGAAACGCGTCGACAAAAGAAATATAATGTGATTTATGCCGAAAAATTCTCTCAAACTTGATATGGATCACATAAGCCTCAATTCAATAATTATGCTCCTTATTATGTTTTTCTTCATAAGGAATTTCGTCATTTACCAGAATCTTCTTCATTATGAGGATTTTCATTTGTTGTCTCTCCACTTCAAATCTATTCCTATGCACAAACTCCTCCCATGTTTGGTTCAACATTATTAATTCATCTAAAACAATTAACTTTACCAACCCATGATGGTAGAGAAATTGTTCCTTATTAGGATGACCATTTTGAACCATTTTACACATTTGAGAAAACTTTTACAAGAAAAAAGAAATATTTACTCTTTTATTTTCATCCTTCGCATCTTCTAACAGATGCACATGATATAGGAAAAATATGTTGTACCTTCCCTCACAGGTTATATTTTTTTGCAGGAAATACACAATATCCTTCCATGGGTCCTTGACCCAACTTCCTGGAACTCCTCTCATCTAGTCAGGGTTCTATCTTAAACATTTAAGAAATGTTATCCACCATTTTCTCTTTAACCTTTAGTTTTTGGACCACTTTCCCCTTGTTTGACCCAATCATGTAACCCTTGCTAACAACTCTCCAAAACAGGAACAATTAGGTCTCCAATGCACACAATTTCTGTTGGAAATAATACTGAAAGGGGGGTGAATCAGTATTATCAAATTCTTTTCAATATATCTTCCAGATTTATACTTTACTTTATGCTCAGATATTGATCATTAATTTGTATGTCAGTACCATATAATAATGAGCAAGAACAAGAAAAACAGATAGTCACACCAAAGAACACCAGATATAAGGTGGAAACCCAATGTGGGTGAAAACCACCTGTTGCAATATGTCTCTATCTTCTTTTAATTAGAAACTTCTTTTACAATGATTTTGTACTGGTGTAGTCCTTTACCAGTACGCAGGCTGCAACCTGCTGAGAGCTACAACCCTCTCTCGTTTTCCAGTCTCTCGTGGAAGGGAGCTACAACCCCCTTAGCTCTTGTACTAGTTGATCTACTAGTATGTAGGTGCTGACCTACTTATTTTCTTCCAAGGACCACTTTTCATAAATTTTCAAACTGGATCCATAAACATCAAATAATCATCAAGTACATGTGAATCAATCAATCTCCTTTTACAATCACCTAATGAATCAACCAATAACTTCTCAGAATGCAGTAACCAGAAAAGTAATCTAAACCCAGAACTTTGCAGCAATAGATAAAAGGCAGCCAACAAATATTTTAAGAAAAGTTCGCAACTTCACCAATAGAAACCTGCGAATATCCGCAGTTCTTCTGTGTCTGGAATGTGCAGCTTCACACCTACATTGTCTACCCGACAGCGTACCTCCGCACCTACTCCTTCTGCTGCTCTGCGTACCTTCGCACCTGTGCCTTCTGTTGTGCTGTGGACCCCCGCACTGTGCCTTCTGCTGTTCTGCGTACCTCTGCACCTACGCCTTCTGCTGTGTTGTGGACCCCCACACCTGAGCCTTCTGCTACGCTGCGGACCCCTGCACCTGCGCCTTCTGCTGTGCTGCAGACCCCCGCACCTGCACTATGGATCGCCTGCGGACCTCCGAATAGAGCCAAATTAACAGTCCTCCAATGTGCCACAGATAGTCAGATCCACAAATCTGATCATGCGCCAGAGAGATCACGTCCTATCAATAGATCCGCCTTATAATTTATAGATTCCACTTTGATTTAGATCTAGCTTTTCAAACCGATCACCCAAAATTTCAGATCTTAAGATATTCAAATTTCACCAGTGACTAGCCAAATGATCTCCTTTCCTTTTTATAGGCAAGCCCTTACTCAAACCATGGAACAAAACCATCGAAAACCAATACAAGGGATCCAAAAACTGGGGTTCAATAATTTAGATCCTATACCACGGACCAAAACCATAGGATCATGTACGTCAGACTAAATACCATGGACCAAACATAAAAATTCCCACGTGTGCGCACTTCTCTGCATTGAAGTGAGTGAACTGGGGGTCCGCACCTTCTGTTCGGATAACCTACGGACATGACCGCACTTTGTGAATGGCATGCCTGCGGGCCCGCACCTTTTGAACGATGCACCTGCGAACCCCTTATTTTCTATCATTTTGAGAGCCTGAACAGAGATTTGCCACTTGAGTGAGTTGCCATCAAGTACAACACCTGTGCCATAGCGCCGAACCTGAATCATAATGCCAACAATTTCTCCATTGAAGATCTCTGCAAAGGCCTTGGAAACCTTTATGTTATGGCCTTGAAATATTTTAAAGGATTACAACAACCTTACTCTGTGGAACAAAATTCGACATTCTAGTTATTTCTCCAAAACTGCAATACCTTGTGGCTTGAATCTAACCACACATGTATACAAAATTTTGACTATCCAATGAATAGCTTGATCTCAAATTGTGATTCTTGTTTATGGAAATAGAGTGGAGGGTTTCAAAACTATAAGGGTTTAGAATGAACAATCAGGTTTCTTGTGGACGTAAATTTGCACTGCCAAACGACTATAGTAAGCATAATATTTGTAACACCATTATAATTATCACATTATTATTTGGCGTGGTAGTTTTTTAGTATGATGAAAAACAATATTGTTTGAATACATAATTATTATTTCAAATGGTTAAGTCAATTGATTTTTAACCATTTAAAAATACTAATTTTTTGGAAAGGACAATTAGGTTGGTAATATCATGGTTTTCAAGTCAAAACACAAATTAATGATCATTTAGGATTTTTGAAGAAATATATGGCAATTGATTTTTTAGGTAAATCATTATTTTCAAAACTTCCTAGCTTTAATAAATAAATACAATAAAAAATGTTTACCTTGTATACTTTAAACCTTTTTGATGATCCTTGTGAAGTTGATCATTGAATTCTCTCATCTTCCAAGAATCATGAATTAACGAAAAATGAACGTTTCTTGCTAAAAATATCTATTGCAGGAATCTGTATTCCAAGAAGTTGACCCTTAATTTAAAGGAATTGAGAAATATCTTCTTCTGATTCTGATTGAAAACTTCTACTGCTATTGATACAAATAATTTTATTCTTGACATAATCACTAATAAGTGTAATTATTCTGATTGAAAATAACAATTCTGAAATGAATTACATAAAATTTATATATCTCAAAAATTTCCGTTGTTAGAAGAATTTATAGGAAATTATGTTATGTACTTCTGCAATTGCAAGACATTATGTATTCATTTATTTTGAACTTCTTCTAATTCATTTCGTGGTTTTCAAGCAGAGTTCATGTTTAGTTGTGCCAGGAAAACTGGGTTTCACAACTAAACTTTAATTGTTTTCTTTACTTTTGTGTGTGTGTTTTTCTTAATTATTTTTTCATAAATGTAAATTCAATATGGAATATGATTAACAAGTTTGTATTCCCCTTTTTTCACAACATCCATCTCTTCTTGTTAAAGTAAATTATAAACAAAATCATTTTTAGATATTGGCCGATGGTACAACTTTAGTCTATGATCATTAGCTACAAATGATACATTTGAACCATCAATTATTTTCACCTTTAGAGAGCCATCGTGGAACATAGTGTTAACTTCATGAGGACCCAACCAATGTTTAGTAAACTTACTTTTGAAATCTTTGAACTTTGAATCAAACAATAGGGACCAATCTCCAACTTTGAATTCCTTCTTTTTTATAAACTTGTCATTCCATTTTTTTCTTTCATGTTTAATAAGAGTGGTCTTTTGCAAATCATCTAGGTGTATCCCATCTAAGTGATTTAACTGTAAAATTATTTGTTGTTGAGCTTCTATCAGGTTTAATCTGAATTCTACTGCAAGTTTAGATTTTTTTTTTACTATCTAAAATTCAATGGGAAAATGTACCATATACTAATTCATATGGGTTATGACCTATAGTAGGCTTTGGGATGTCTATCTGCCTAATCTGTTCCGTGAATACGAACACTCTTTGTCAGATTCCATTCCAAAACCTTATTTGTATATTCCACTTGGCCATTATCCTATGGATGATATGGAGTTGACTTTCGGTGTTTGATTTTGTACTATTTCACAATTGAATCAACTAACTTGTATGAGAATTATGCCCCTTGATTAGTAATAATATCTCTAGGTACCCCAAAATGAACAAAAATATCTTCAAATTGGGAATCTACTACTGTCTCATTCAATTTTGTTAAAGCCTTTGCTTCTTCCCATTTTGTTACATAATCTGTACAAACTAAAGTATGCCTTTTTTTCCTTAATGTTGGATTAATGGTTCCCATAAAGTCTAAGGCCCATTTCTCAAATGTTTCCATAAGAACTTGCGGTTAAAGGGGAATCTCATTAACTGAAACTGGATGATCCATTCTTTGACAAATATCATAACTCCCAACATACTTCTTGGCATATTTGAAGATACTTGGACAATAATATCCTAGGTGAAGGATTTTATAGGTTTTCCTCTTATTTGAAAATTTTCCACCGCATAGATAATCCTGACATTATTTCATGATATCTAACATTTCATCCTCTCCAAAATATCTTTGGATAATCATGTCTATTCCAGTATAGAAAAGGTCTCCTTGAATCCATGAGTATTTAGCACTCTGCTTGATCACCCTTTATTTCTTCTTTGACGAAAAATGTGGTGGAAATTTTCTTGTAAGAAAATAATTTCCAATGTTAGCAAACCATGGGGATATAATATAATTTGGAAAAAAATTTCATCAAGAAAACTATCTATTACAAGAAAGGCCTCACCAGGATTGCTGATATGAGAAAGAAAATCTACTACCAAATTTTTGTTCCCAGGCATGTCTAACACAATGATATTAAATTCCTATAATAGTATCATCCATCTTGTTATTCTTCCATTTTTTATTGGTTTATTTATTAAGTATCTGATGGAAGAATGGTCAATATGCACAAAGACTTCATATCTTGTAATATAATGTGGAAATTTATTAACCGCATAAATGACTACAAAAAATTCCTTCTCTATAGCAATATAGTTAAGTTTCAAATTTAAGTTTTTTCTAACAAAATAAATAACATATGTTATTTGATGTTCTTTCCATCCTAAAGTTGCTCCTATGGCTGAATCAGAAGCATATGTAGAAATGTGAACAAGTAATGTCCAATAAAGTCCTCTTAATACATGAGTTATGGAAAGTTTTTCTTTAAATACATTAAAAGAAACTTAGAAATCCTTATTCCAATGAAATTCGACATTCATTGCAAGAAATTTAAAGAAAAGTGAGGCAATATTTGAAAAATTCCTAAAGTTCCTATAATACCCCACATTTCCTAAAAAACTTCTCACATCTCTTTGAGACGATGGAGTTGGTAAGTAGATAATCACTTCAATCTTAGCTTGATTAACCTTAATAACTGAAGCATATATATGATTTCCAAGAACAACCCTCCATTAAACATTAAAAATAATGTTTCATTGCTTAAAGAAATATTTTTTTCTTGAATTCTATTTAAAATTTTATTTAGGTTATCTAAGGCTTCCTTAAAAGTATTCCCATAGACAGCAAAGTCATCCATGTAAACCTCTACGCAATCATGGATCAAATCAACAAAATGGTCAAAACTTCCCTCTTAAATGTCGCAGGGGCATTAAAAAGTCTAGAAGGTAATACCTTATAAGAATAAGTTACCCATGGGCACGAAAAGATCATTCTATCTTGGTGTTATGGAGCTATTCTTATTTGATTATAGCCATTGAAACCATTGAGGAAAGAAAAGTATTTCTTTTCAACCAATTTATCGAGGACTTGTTCTATGAAAGGTAAAGGGAAATGGTCCTTTAAAGTAGCTTTATTAATCTCACTATAGTCTATACATGCCCTCCATTTACCGTTATTTTTAGGAACAATAACCAAGGGTGAATGCCATTGGCTATTGGATATAGGGTAGATGAAATCTACATCTAATAGTTCCTGAAGTTCCACTTTTACTATGTCTTTCAAGGCAGAGTTCGTTCTCAAGTTTGTGATTGTATAACATGTTTAACATTCTCTTGTATGTATGTGTGATGTGTACATGTATCTGGATGCATTCCTTGCACATTGGTATAATCCCAAGCAAAAACTCTTGAATATTTTTGCAAAACTGAAAATAATTGTTTTTGTTGGAAATCATCTAATTTAGAATTAATGTTCAAGGTTTTTCTAGGAGAAAGTTCAATAATTTTATTGCAATAATGCGATATAGAATGTACAATAAATACTGATTGATAGGAAGATGTTAAACTATCCACTATACATGTTTCCTTCAAATGTTTTCCTAAAAGAGATTCAAGAGAAAAAATTCAAAACTCAACAAAACTTTTTCAGAGTTTTGTGTTGTAGATAACTCAGGATTTTAAGAAAATGTTCATAATTCAATAAATATTTTTCATATTTTTATGTTGTATATAATTCAGAATTTATTGATGACTACGCCCCAAAGTACTATAGAAAATTAAGATTAGAAACGAAATGATTAATTTGATTTTCATGTATATTTTCTTTGAGATTTAAAGCTTCTTCAGTTGTCAAAAGACGACATATTATTTCATCATGTCTATCATTGTCATCTAACCATTTAACATCAACATTATTTAATTCATCTACTATTTTAGTAAGGGGTAGAATGTAATATTCTTGGTTTCATCAACATTTTTTATCGTCATGTTCTTAGAATGATAACTAATGAATGCATTGGTGGTAGCCAACCAAGGCCTTCCCAAAATTAAAGGATGTCCACCCAAAGTATATTTGGGTTGAAGGACCATAAAGTCTACCGGATAAACCCAAGAGTCAAGGGAAACAATAATGTCTTATATAATTCCCTTGGGTCTGATATTTGATCTATAAGGCAATTCTAAAAAAGCGGTGGTTGGTCGAATGCTGTAAATTTGTAAGTTTTGCATGGTTTACTTGGTCATGACATTTATGGAAGCACCTAAATCAATGAGAGTGTTTGGAATAGAAAATTGGTTGACTGAAATTGTTACTTTGGGTATCTTGGTCTCAACATACTTTTTTGCAACGACTTTAGGAGTCATTAAACTAGCTAATTTTCTTATGAATTGTATTAGTGGTGGATCCTGTTTTCTTTTTCCATTTTTCTTAGTACATAATTCCCTTATAGTTTTGGTGTAGATTGGTATGTATTTTATGGCCTGAAGTAAGGCAATTTTAATACAAATATTTTTCAATTCACTAAGAATATCAAATTTACGTACAATTTTTCGTATTTCTTTTTTTTTCATTGATCATTCTTTTAGGAAAAGGGGTTGTACTAGAAGATTGGAGTTGTTATTTTAAAGGAATAATTTGTTTTATTGTTTTTTTTTTGTCATTTGGAGTTTCCTCCTTTTCTTCCTCAATTATTATGGTTTATTTTGGAATTACAACCTTCCTAGAATGCAAATTAATTTCCTGAAATTGAACAATATTTTCTTGTAATTGTACAAAAAAATTCTATAATTTCATAGGGGCAATAAGATAAGTAGGAAATGTTTCAATTTTAACATTATAAACAGGTTTTTGTGCTTTAATTTTTGTATTGCAATTGGCAAGGAAGGAATTTGAGTAGGTCGTGGAGGTGGTTGGTTAGATGGAAGTTGTAATTGTTGTGGTTGGATTAGTTGTGGTTGTTGAGGAGGGCACGCTTGTTGAGGAAGGGGTGGATATAATTGTTGCATTTGGTGAGGGTATTGTTGGTATGATTGTTTTTGATATGGAGGTTGAGAAAAATGTGGTTGGAAATTTTGAGTAGGATATTGTGGTTGTTGAGAAGGGTAGGTGGGAACATTTATGTAAGTAATTCATCACCAACCCTGTTGTGGGGTTGATTTTACATTTTTTGTTGAGGCCATGCCTGCCATGGCATTGAGACATTCCATGTATTTTTAGGAGGATTATTATATATAGGATTTTTCTAAGTAGGGTCCCAAGGCATACCTGTTTCACGAGGTTGCAATGTCTTCGAGGTGCAATGTTATAAATTGATTTTGTATTCTTAGGTTCACCTTGGTAAGTTGATTTTAGTTCAAGTAATGTAGGACAATCCTAAATTTTAGATTATGTTGAATAAATCAAACAAACATGACTATCTAGAGGGCATTCTCTTACTGGATTTTTTTTTTTGACATTTAATAAATAAAATAGATAAAATTGTCTGTTGTTATTCTTTTTTTTTCTTAGATTTTATATAATTTATTTGAGGCCCTTTAATAAACCCTCTAATAAATTTCCTAATTCAACTCTAGTAACACTTCCAATAGATGATTTAGTAACTTTTGCAAGAGGATTTCTTATCCCCGTTCCTGTTTTAGCTTTACCTATCGAATACTTCCTGCACAAATCACTAGTTTCATTAAATTTAAAATGAGAATATCACCGTAACCCATTAAATTAAGTCTATGAATTCATCACGAGTTCCTTTTAAAAATATTTTATAGATTGTATTAGGATTCAAGTTATTTTATTTTTGGATTTAAGACATCTGTGGTTTATATCTTCTAACTTAGTTACCGTAGAATCCACAGTAAAAACCATTTTTCGTCAATGTTTCAAATCCCAATTGGGATCCATCATTTTGTTTTTATTTCTGCAGGTTATGAAAAAATTGTTCTATGTAGTCCTCCAGGCCCTTGTCTTCTTGTTGCATCATTCTAAATATATATTCTCGAGAATCCCTAGGTCTACAATAGGGTTGATACTAGAAAACATTTCTTCATGTCATCCCAGTGTGCTATAGTACTCTCACCTAGTCCCATAAACCAATGTAATGAAACTCCTTTTAATTTTAAGGAACCAGTCACAATTTTTGTGCATCAGTAGTGTAAGAATAACTACAACACAAAATATCAAATCCAAAAAGAAAGATGATAGTGTATTCAATTACCCTACCATAAAAAGTTGGTAGAACTAATGGTGGAATGTTTTTCATTATGGATTCGACTCCTGGAATTTCCACAATAGGAAATCCAAATGTTGCTTCCCTATCATCATCATCATCATCATTATTTGGTGGAGGTCATTGATTTCATCATCCTCCTCCACCTGCTCCTACATTAAATTCTCTTTCCTCATATACGATAGTTTCCTCCCAAATAACAATATACTCTTTAGTCTACCTTTTGGGGTAAACCTCTGGGTGTAGTTTTAATTGAACATCTAATGCATGAACGTAGTTTGACCTTCTTTGCTTGCACCAAACTTTTTGCAACAAATGATTCCTTTCCTCTACTTGCAGTCAAGTTAGTATGTGTTGGGGGGGGGGGGGTGTTCTTGTTTCAAGTCTACCGTTTTGAATTCTTCCTCTACCCCTTAGTGATCTAATGAATATTCCTTTATCATCCCTTAACCTCAACATACAATACTTAACATGTTTTGGCTTTGTAGGACACACTATGGTGGTGGCGCAAGTTCTTACCTCCCGTCTTATATTCCTACTCCCCCATATTCAAATGTTTATACTATAAAGTAGAATAAAGAGAATTCCTAAGTTTTTATTATTTTATTTTCTTTAAAACAAAACTAAACTCCTATAACCAATTCTTCTACACCTCCCCAACAACGCCGCCAAATTTCAAGTCATCTAGTGGGCTAAATTTAACAACATTTATTTGTCAACCCAGAGTAGATAATCTTATGAGGTGAAGGTACTATATATGCAAAATAGTTGTTTCAATGTTTTCTATGGAAAAAAATGAAACTCAAGACAAGTAATTTCCAGAACTGGTTTATACTCAAGACTATTTTCAATAAATTTTAACCCAATTATTGAATTTGCTATGGCAAAACTTCAGAAACAAATAAACATACCACACGATCACACTAGGTGATTCATTGTAAACATACTCTATTCAGTCAACTAGGTTAATGAATTCTAACGAAGAATGTTTAGTCCAAAATCAATGTTCTTAAAGTAGAAAGCAAATGCACTCGAAATAATTGCAGATAATTGAACTCACATACCATAAAATAATCTATGCTTATTTTGATCCAATATTCTAATTATAACTTAAAATATGTTAAACCAAGATAAACAATTATTAAATATAACTTTGAAACACAACTGTATTTACAAAAATAATCTCACTCATTAAACAACTTTCTGTCTTCAAAACTGTCACCTACAGGGAATTGTAGGAAAAACATAGTATTTCAGGAAAATAGAGTAACTATTGAAGGAATTTGCAGATTTCGTGTTAATTAATGAAAAAACACTAAAGTAAATCTAGACATGAATAATAGTTACTAAATAAATTAAAATTAAATAGACAACATGTACCAGGGGGCCCTCCTAGATCATGCTGTGAAAAGTAATTAAAAACTTACGAGAATGCTACACCATCGAACACAAGGAGTCTTTTGTATTAAAACAAATTCACACTTTATTATAGATAACAATATTTTCTCAAGGTAACCAATAAAATAATTGAATAAATCATAATTCCCATATTTATAATAATTCATTACTTCATTGGAATCGAATTGGCTCATAAACATATTTATGTTCAATATACTTTGCAAAATACAAACATATTCAATATATAAAAAAGAAAATATGGGTCCATGGTGTGTTGTACTCTCTGTTGTAGCATTTTTTGGTTCTGATTAAATAGAATATTTGAAATGTTTCTATGCTCATAAGGCAATTATACAAGGCAAATGAAGGTCTACAGATTGATTAATTAACTTCCCATTCATCTCCATTTATTCATATATTTACTAATTTCCCCTTCATACATCCATAATCATCCATTTTCCACTAAAAATCCCTTTTCCTATGGTAAAAATCCTTTTTACCTAGGAAAAGTAAAAACCCATAAAAATATTTTTTCCCTAAGTATTGATGTTATATGAAAAGTCAAATGATTCATTAGAAACATTAATACCTAGTCATTTTCCCTTCTGCTCATATTTTCATATTAATACTAACATATAGTATTAAATCCCTTAAAATTTCCTTTTCCCATATATTATATAGTTCCTTTATTAAATATCCCGAAAAACCCTTTAGTTTCATTAGAAACTATCGCATCGCAAATCGGCGGAGCCGCGGGCCTTTTGAAACATGCATATACATTAGTTTTATAATAAAACTATGTATTTTAATATCGCATCACATATTGTCGCATCGCAAGTCCTTCATGTGAATGCACCTTCCGCCATTGCGATATGCGATTACGATGGACCTAGACTTGAAACAATATATATCATATTCCATAGCAATATCGCATCCGTGCCTCCTTTGCAGTCCCGTCCGATGCATACACCCCTCGCCATTGCGATATCCGATCTCCGATCGCGATGAGAGCCCGGACCCGACCATATATATATTGCAGTTTAATACCACATCGCGTCTGCCCATTATCATATGTCTTTGCGATGGGCCTGACTCCCCGCCAACTCCGATTGCGATATGCGAATAATACCCAGACCCGATATTATTATCTACCACATTTAATACATTTTCAAATCCACCCATATGTGTTTTGTAAAGGTTTGCAGTGTTAAATCGTTTTTACGATTTGAATGCGGAAATGATCCGAAAGCATCATTTTTAACGCTAATCTCTGTTTTAATCCATAATCAAGTTGTTCCCGCCATATTTAATCCCTTCGTATTCCTCTTTCACTCCTTCACCATCCGATCATGACCATTCAAATCCAATGACCCTCGGTGATTTCGGTACACTCCCTGTATGGGCATTTCCCACCCGAAAAGCTTTGCCCGATAGTTCAAAAGGAGACTGTTTAACTATTTCAAGGCCATTTTTTCCCTGTTCTGCCTGTTTTACACAGCGCAGCCCAATAATTCCTTTGCGGCCATTATAAGCCCCGGACTCCTTCCGATAGCATTTCGAGCTCAGCAGAGCCATCAAGACCTCCTCTGTCACATATTTTTATTAATAAATTTCTATTTTTTACAGGGAATACTGTTGTTGCAGGTTTATAAAGAAAACGAGCCTACGTAACAGTTTGAAATGAATATGAAGATTTACTGTTAAAAATAACAGTAAAAACTGGAATGCGCAGTCATAATCACTCAGCCAGGTGAAAGCCAAAATTACAGAGTTTAAAGAAGACAGGTGAAAGATCAAAATGAAGAAATCTGCCAGCGTAGAGGACACACCAGCTAAAGGGGAAAAATATCAAACAGAAAGCCAACACAACCTGAATAAAAGGGGACAACAAGAAGCAGTTCAATAGCTGCCCCTATCTTCTTGCCAAGAAGATCTTCTCCATTCCTTGAATAAATCTTAAACAATTTTTAGATATTTGTAGTTTTATTATTGTATAAATAACTCTCTTTTTGAGATGTTATGGGTTCGGAGTTGAAGATTCATAGAGCATTGCTTGTAAAGTTGTGACTGTTTATACTACTTTGAACCTGGAAGTCACCTTTGAAGGAAGCTTTTGTAGACACTTGATGTACTCAGTCTTTCTGGGGCCTTAATACAAAACAAAGGATTCTGAATCTGGTTTTACACAGTTTTGTGTTATCCTGTAAGTTTTTCCAGTTATCAATCATTGTGTTATTTCTTCATATGCTTATGACTTGCAGAGATATCTAGGTAGGAACAATTAGAGTATCAATTGATTCCTATAAGCTCCTGAAGTGATCATCTATTAAGAGATTGGATTAATGCAACTGTCTGTGTAGCTAATCCCCTCTAATCATAAATCCTCAGCATCTTGTGTAAGCTTAAGTATGCTGCCTTGAATCTTCCTACTTATGATTGTTCTGTTTTACAGTATGGAAACTGTGATAATCATATTTTTTGTTGTCTTCTACTCACCACTATTTTGACCTATATCACTGTGTAAAGTCTTATAGCAGCCCTCTGCTGAGATATTAATATATCCCAAAGGATTAATTACATTAATTCTACATCTGTCTTCTTTCATTGGTCTTCCAAAATTAAAACCAAAAACCCCCAAAACAATTATTTTAGATGCTCTGGCATTGGTAGCCTGACCAACTACTATCTCAGAGGTACAACACTATCTTCTCGAGATTCTTTGGGTGTAAAAATTGATTCCTAGGCATCAGACCTTGAATTCTAGTTGTTAGCATTGATTTCGTTGATTTGTCTAATTGTATTGCAGGAATTTCTAAACTGACAACTAACATTGACTCATCATTGACTTTAAGGATGCGAGTGGCTGGAGAAAGGTGAAATAGGAGTTTATCCATCTCATGAATATTCTAGACGTCCTCCAAGTGTCATATTTCAACTTGCTGAGATGAAACCATGCAAACCTTGGAAAGATTATGGGAAATTAATTCTTGCTGACATTATGTGAATGTAGGAAATAGTTCCTGCAATTGCTGAATTTTAAAGTTAGTGGATATTTGTAAACTACAAGGAGGCAATTTATCTAATAAAGATTAATTACCTTTATGCGTTTTTATGCCATTATCCTTGTAACACTAGTAAAAATAAGAAGTTTTGGTTAAAAAATGAGGGTGGAAAGATTGAATGAGATGGTTAACAAGATATCAAAATTAGCACCCAAAATATGATATAATGGCCTATTCAAAGACCAAGGAGGAGTATGAGAAGCATCTAGCAATGATATTGTAAGTGCTAAGAGAGGACAAGGTTTATGCTAAGCTCAACAACTGTGAGCTTTTCTAGTCTCAACTTCAATATTTGGGGCAAATTTTCTCTAAGGAAGGAGTTGTAGTGGATCCCAAGAAGATCAAAGCCATTAAGGAGGAAGAACAACAAGAAAAGATTGAGGATTCAGACCAACAATATGAGCACTATCAACAAGTGAAAGAATGCTTGTAGTAAGATCAAGAAGGGGAATTGACCAAGAACTACTCCCTCATTGAGGATGGACTACTAAAGTTCAAAGGAAGGTAGTATATACCTTGTGTGGTCAACTTGAAGAAGCTCATATTGGATGAATTCCATAAAATACCATATTTGTGTCATCCTAGTTATCATAAAATGATAACAACTATGAAAAAGACATATTATTGGCCAGGAATGAAAATGAATGTGTTGAATCACATCGCCAAATGCTAGTGTTAGCAAGTAAAGGTGGAATGTGAACACCTAATGGGATTGCTACAACCAATCCCCATTCCAAAATGTAAGTTGGAAGTCATCTCAATGAACTTCATTACTCGTCTTGCAAGGATAGATAGAAAACATGATGCCATAATGGTGGTTTTGGATAAATTGAGCAAGGTAGATAACTTTATAGCTGTTAAATACATTGATAAATCTAACAACATTACCCATATTTTTATAAAGGAAATAGTGAGATTGCATGGTTTACCCAAGAAGATCATATTTCATAGGGATGTTGAGTTTACCTCCCCATGTTTTGGAAGGTGTTTTTTTCTTGTTTTGGGATAGAGTTTGCCTTTAGAATAATGTATCTTCGTCATATATATGGACCGACTAAAAGGAAAAACATAGTGCTACAAGAGATATTGAGAATGTATGTCATGCACTAGTAGAGGAGGTGGGAAGAGTTTCTACATTTGGTAAAGTTTTCCTATAACAACAGGTACCAAGAGTCATCAAGAATGAGTCCATTCAAGGCTCTTTATGGAAGGAAACACAATACACCTATCAAATGGAATGATCTAGTGAACAAGGTGCATATTGGGCCTAATATGTTGAAGGAGATTGTAACCACCCCTCCCACTTTTACCCACTTGCACTAGCCTGTCATGGTAAAAATGAGTTGAGGGCTACTATGACATGACTCAAACTCATAAGTACAGTTAAGGAAATGGAATTGACAAACTGAAACTTTACTGACCTTCCTCAGGGGCTATAGGACCCCCAGGAGCTAAACAACCTCTCTAGGTGCCCAAACCCTGAGATAACTTTCCTTTTTAGTGACATGAACTCCAAGTCACTTGCATAACAAGGCAAGACAATAGTTGTCACCCTCCATTCACATGGATAACTCTGCCTTCCAACATCTGCAACACAAATTTCCCAGTTATGAGCATGCAACCCCAGAATCTGAGCCACTTTTTCAGGGCTAGTACCCATACCTCTTCTCTGAACTTGATAAGTCTTTCCAGAATGATATATAACATCAACAAAAAGCCATTCATACAAAATTGTTGAAAATAATACTGAGAGGGGGGGGGGTGAATCAGTATTATCGAGTTCTTTTAACAAATCTTCCTTATTTACACTTTGAATTATTTTTGCATATCAGTACCATAAAATAATGAGCATGAACAAGAAAAACAGATAGTCACACCAAAGAACACCAGATATAAGGTGGAAACCCAATGTGGGTGAAAACCACCTGCTGCAATATGTCTCTATCTTCTTTCAAATTAGAAACTCCTGTTACAATGATTTTGTATTGGTGCAGTCCTTTACCAGTACGCAGGCTGCAACCTGCAGAGAGCTACAACTCTCTCTCGTTTTCCAGTCTCTCCTGGAAGGGAGCTACAACCCCCTACTTCTTTTCTTTCAAGGACCACTTTTCATAAATTTTCAAACTGGATCCAACAACAACATTGAAGCTCATAATCAAACAACCTTCTGAATCACCCAATCACCAGATCCATACATATACAACGATATTATGAGAGTTATCAACCAGATCTAGTACATAAAGATAAGTCATTAATCATGCTGTTATCTGAACTCAATACCAGTAACCAAACATCAGTTATGCACCCAAAACCCTGCAGAATAGTCAAAGGCAGTTAAAACAAATTTTAAGCAGGGATCACAACTTCACTGGTATAGATCTGCGGATATCTGTACTACCTCCGCACCTGTGCCTTCTGTGGCACCGCGACCACCGCACCTGCGCCTTCTGTGGCGCCTCCGCACTGCGCCTTCTGTGGCGCCTCCGCACTGCGCCTTCTGTGGCGCCTCTGCACTGCGCCTTCTGTGGCGCCTCCGCACTGCGCCTTTTGTGGCGCCTCTGTGGCGTCTCCGCACTGCGTCTTTTGTGGCGCCTCCGCACTGCGCCTTCTGTGGCGCTTCTGCACTGCGCCTTTTGTGGCGCCTCTGTGACGTCTCCGCATTGCGCCTTCTGTGGCGCCTCTGTGGCGTCTCCACACTGTGCCTTCTGTGGCGCCTCCGCATTACGCCTTTTGTGGCGCCTCCGCACTGCGCCTTCTGTGGCGCCTCTGTGACGTCTCCGCACTGCGCCTTCTGTGGCGCCTCCGCACTACGCCTTCTGTGGCGTCTCCGCACTGCGCCTTCTGTGGCGTCTCCGCACTGCGCCTTCTGTGGCGTCTCCGCACTACGCCTTCTGTGGCGCCTCCGCACTGCGCCTTCTGTGGCGCCTCTGTGGCGTCTCCGCACTGCGCCTTCTGTGGCGCCTCTGCACTGCGCCTTCTGTGGCGTCTCCGCACTGCGCCTTCTGTGGCGCCTCTGTGGCGTCTTCGCACTACACCTCCTGTGGCGCCTCTGCACTGCACCTTCTGTGGCGCCTCCGCACTTCCGCAGCTGCAGCGCTCGAGAGATCACCCTTCACAGATTCGCTTTCAACTTCCCTTTCATAGATCAAACTTTTAAAACAATAACCCAATATTTCAGATCTTAAGATATTCGATTTGCAAGAATGAATTAGCCAAGTGATCTCCTTTGCTTTATATAGGCAAGTTTCTTCCTAAAATCATCGATCAATACCATAGATAACCAATACAAGGGGCCCAAAAACATGGGGCTCAATAATACCAAGGACTAACCACCATGGACCAAAGGTAAGTTCTCCAACATATACACACTTTTGATGAGGTACCATGGTGCAAAACCATAGGTTCAAATACCAGGGACTAACTACCATGGACCAAAGGTAAGTTCTCCAACATGAAAGTGCGTGAACTTTTTCTCTACATGAAATAAACTTTTCTCTACATGAAATAAACTTTTCTCTGCATAAAAGTGTGTGAACTTTTCTCTACATGAAATAAACTTTTCTCTGCATATAAGTGCGTGAACTTTTCTCTACATAGAATAAGCTTTTCTCTGCATATAAGTGCGTGAACTTTTCTGCACTATAATTTATCATCTGAGATGAGTGGGTTGCCATCAAGTACAACATATGTATCATAAAGCCATACCAGAATCATAATGCCAACAATCTCCCCCTTTGGACTTGATGGCAACCTCAAAATCTTCAGCTCATTCTCCCCCTTTGACATCAAGGGCAAAGGGTTATGCTCCCCCTAAGAGCATGCTCCCCCTGAATATGAACCAGATCTGTAAAGAAGAAACATAATCCACCAAACACCATAAATGACCATGAAAGAGATAGAGACATATTGTAGTAATATTCAGATCAGCATCCATGATCGCCTTCTGTACATCCTCCATAATGCCAAAAATGCATTATAAGCTCCCCCTGAACCAGTGCTATTTGATCTTCAACCAATCCGCAACCCAGCACATGTACGCATATTCCCGTACAACCAACAATCAGAAGAGATTCAACAACAAGATGATGCATCAACAACCCCCAGCTTTTGCCTGAGGTATTCAAAAGTCTCCCTGGGCAATGGTTTGGTGAGTATATCAACAACTTGTTCCTTAGAAGGAACATACTCCAACTTGACCTTCTGTTCAAGCACTTGTTCCCCAAGAAAATGATACTTGATTGGTATGTGCTTGGTTTTTGAATGCATGACTGGGTTCTTTGAGATGCTGATTGCACTTGTGTTATCACATAAGATGGAGATAGGTGGTGTACAAGTGATTTGAAAATCCTGCAAGGTCTGCATCATCCAAAGGAGTTGAGTGCAGCAGCAACATATTCTGCTTCAGCTGTAGATAAGGCAATCGAACTCTGTTTCTTGCTGAACCAAGATACTAGTCTGGAACCCATAAAGAATGCACCACCACTTGTGCTCTTCCTGTCATCCACGCTTCTGGCCCAATCTGCATCTGTATAAGCATGAAGTGTGAGATTTGTATCTCTAGGATACCATAAACCGTAATTTTGAGTCCCTTGAAGATATTTGAAAATTCTCTTCACTGCCTGAAGATGAGTCTCCTTCGGATTTGCCTGAAATCTTCCAACTATTCCAACTGCATGCATGATGTCTGGTCGGGTACCTATCAGATAAAGTAGACTTCCAATCATAGATCTGTAGGTTGGTTGATGTACTGCTGCAGATTCATCATTTGCACTGAGGCTACATCCTGTGACCATGGGTGTACATACTCGTTTTGCATCTTCCATGCCATATTTCTTCAAAATCTGTTTGAGATACTTGGTTTGAGACAAAAAGATTCCTCCTTCCTTTTGTTGGATTTGCAAACCAAGGAAATATGTCAGTTCTCCCAGCAAGGACATTTCAAATTCTTTCTGCATGACCAAGGCAAAGCTTTGACTCATAGCTTCTTCATTGCTGCCAAAGATAATGTCATCTAAATACACAACAAGTATTAGCAATTTGTCATTTTTAACTTTTATATAAAGATTGCTATTTGCTGATCCTTTTGAAAAACCTTGTTGATGAAGATATTTGTCCAAACGATAGTACCAAGCCCTTGGAGCTTGTTTGAGACCATAGAGAGCCTTTTTCAATCTGCATACAAGATTTGGATCATTTCCAAGAATGAAACCATCTGGCTGCTCAATATATACTTCTTCTTCTAAGTCTCCATTCAGAAAGGCTGATTTCACGTCCATTTGAAATACTTTGAAGTTTTGAAAGCTTGAGAGAGCAAGGAACATTCGGATGGCCTCAAGTCTTGCAACAGGAGCAAAGGTTTCTTCAAAATCTATTCCTTCTTGCTGCGCATACCCTTTACAAACAAGTCTGGCCTTGTTTCTAATTACTTCTCCATTTTCATTCAATTTATTTTTGAAGACCCATTTTGTTCCTATAACATTCTTATCTTTTGGTCTAGGAACCAACTCCCAAGTGTTGTTCTTTTCGATCTTCTCAAGTTCTTCATCCATTGCTTTGACCCAACATTCATCTTTGCATGCCTCTTTCACATTTTGTGGTTCAGTGGAAGAGAGTAATGCCAAATATCTTGAAGCTTCTGCAATTGTTCTTCTTGTTTGTACACCTGCTTCTTTCTGCCCCACAATCTGAGATTCTGGATGATTCTTCTGAACATATCTGGATGGAGTCTTCTCTTCTATTCTTGTCTGCTCCTCTGGTTCTTCTTGAGGTTCTTCTTCTTCATCATTCTGTCTTTGAGGGTAGCCTTCATCTTCTTCGATGTCTTCATGATTTACTTGCCTAGGAATGTATCCCTTCTCATCAACCACTACATCAATGCTGTCAACAATTCTGCCAAGTCTTTTATTGTAGCACTTGTATGCTTTGCTATGTGGAGAATAACCAAGAAGAATGCCTTCATCTGCTCTAGGTTCAAGTTTGCCAAGTCGCTCATCAGTATTCTTAATATAACATTTGCTCCCAAAGATTTTGAAGTGCTTCACCGAAGGAGTCTCACCACACCAGAGCTCATGAGGGGTTTGAGTGCTGTTAACATGGACATTTGTTTTGTTGAGAATAACAACCGCAGCATGTGCAGCTTCACCCCAGAAAGTTGCGGGAGTACCCGACTCATCAAGCATAGCACGAGCCATTTGTTGGACTGTTCTGTTCATTCTTTCCACAACTCCATTTTGCTGAGGAGTTCTAGCTGTAGAGAATTCTCTTCTTATCCCATGTTCTTCACAGAAATCGAAAAATTCATTCGAGGTAAACTCCCCACCTCTGTCAGATCTGAGGCACTTAATTTTGTATCCTGATTCATTTTCAACCAAGGCTTTGAAGGATTTTAATTTTTCGAATGCTTCATCTTTGTGCTTCATTAGTCCTAACCAGACAAACCTGGAGAAATCGTCAATGAATAATATCAAGTATTCTTCTCCTCGAGGTGTTCTTTTTCTGAATGGACCACATGTATCTGTATGTACTAGCTCAAGAGGCATGCTAGCTGATCCTTCCTTCTCTGGAAAATTAGTTCTGGTTTGCTTTCCAAACTGACATGATTTGCATATGGTGTTGCCTGGAATTTTGATATCTGGAAGATCGCGAACTGCCTGATATTTGCATGCTTTCCTTATTTGTGAAAAGCTTAGATGCCCCAACCTCCGATGCCATAGCCAGTGTTCATCAACCTTGCTTAGATAGCATTGTTGTTGTCCTTCTTCAAATACGTATAGATTATTTGGAGTTCTTTTACCTTTGATCACCGTTTTACCTGTATCAAGATCACGAACAAGACATCCATTTGTTCTAAATATCACCTCGGTTCCTTGATCACACATCTGGATGACACTTAGAAGATTATGTTTCAATCCATCAACATACAAAACATTTCCAGCCTTGACCTTTTCTTTTAACTGAGCAGTGCCTTTTCCTTTTATAGTTGCAGGAGTATCATTTCCAAAAGAAACTTTCTTTCCCTTTTCTAGAGCAGAATATGACTCAAGTTTTTCTTTATCACCTGTCATATGCTTCGAACATCCACTGTCAATGTACCATAGATTTTCCTGTCCCTCTGCATAGAATGCTATCCCACATCTTTCTGTTTGTGGTTCCTTTATTCTCCATGTTTTGGTGTTTGAGGCTTGTTCCTTTGTCTGCTGAAACCTGCTCCTGCATTCAGAATCTTCATGAACAAAGTTATTGCAAATAGAACATTCAACTTCATTTTCAAGAGCCGAAAAGTTGTTATAGGTATTTTTTGTAATCCCGATCATACTTCTTTGTTTTTGAGCTTCTCTAGTCATGATTTTTTTATATGCAACACATTGAGCTGCTTTGTGACTAAAGTTATGGCAAGAGAAACATTGTCCATTGAAGAAATTTCTGCGGTTATCAAATCTACCGGCCAAATGATTGTAATTTCTATTGTCATCCATTCTTGAACTAAATTGAGAAGATTTTACCTGTGGCTGGTTGTAGCTTTTGTTCACCCTTAAAACGGATTGCCCTTGATAGTCTCTGTTTGAATTCGTCCCTGCCTTGCCTGATGGTCTTCATTGTGCTTTTGCTCATTCCTTCTTGCTGCATCAAGATAACTTTTTGAAGTGGTTGCTTGAGAAGTTTCTCCATTATAGCCCAGACCTGTCTTGTTTAGTGGAGAACGCTGTACATTGATAATCTCATCCAAAGTTTCAGATCCTTTGAAAAACTTAAGATTAATAGCTTTTGTTTTCTCAATCTCTTTTCTAAGACCAACAATTTCACCTTCTAATTTTTCAAGATGTTTTTCCTTTTCCTCAATTTGAAATTGTAGAGTATCAATGATCATATTCTTTTCTTCTATACATCTCTTGAGTCTAGTAATTTCTTCAAAAAGGCTATCCACATCTATAGCATCCATATAATCATCATCTTCAAATGCCATTAACAATTTATAGTCATTACCTTGTTCATCTTCATCACTAATCGATAGACCATCACTATCTTCATGAGTGTAGTAACTTTTCTTGTTTGCACTCTGTTTCTTGTTCCATCTAGCAGGTTCCTTTCCTTTATCCTTATAAGGACATTTTGCAGCATAATGACCTACTCTTCCACAAGAAAAACATTTAAAAGGTAACTTACCTCTGAACCTTCCAGAACCCCTTTGAAGATTTCTGACAAAATTTGATTCTTCTTCTTCTTCTTCTGGCACGTGACTTGCTTCATAGTAATCTCCTTTGCCTGAAGCCTTGAAAGCCGCTTCTCTTCTGTCTGATGGACCTCCCTTTCTCATTTCATAAGCAGTTAGAATTCCATGTAGTTGAGACATGGTGAGAGTTTGTAGATTTGCTTTTTCCTCTATAGCGGACACTTTAGATTCAAACTTGGGGGACAAGGATCTTAGGACTTTTTCAACCAGAATAGCCTCTTTTATTTCTTCACCCAAGTTTTTCATGCAGTTAACAATTTCATCTACCCTAAGGAAATAGTTAGCCACACTTTCATCATTATACATTTTGAGATTCTCATACTGAATCCTGAAAGTTTGAAGTTTAGCACGCTTTACCTGTTCGTCTCCTTCATAGCTCGTGACAATTTTGTCCCATATTTCTTTTGCAGATTTATAGTGCATTACCTTCACGAATTCCGATTGGGATAAGCATCCCAATAGAGTATTGACTGCTTTCGCATTTGTTTCATATTTCTTCTTCTCGGCCGAATCTGTAGGAGTAGCTGAAGGAAAAGTGTAGCCTGTCTCTATGATATCCCAAACTTCTGTACCAAGAGATTGAAGATAGGCAGTAACTCTTATCTTCCAATAATTGAAGTTCGTCCCATCAAAAATAGGTGGCCTGATTGATGCTTCTCTCTCATAGTTGCTCATGATGAATGATCTACCTTCAAGTGATCAAGCTTCTCTGAAGGACCTGCTCTGATACCAATTGTTGAAAATAATACTGAGAGGGGGGGGGTGAATCAGTATTATCAAGTTCTTTTAACAAATCTTCCTTATTTACACTTTGAATTATTTTTGCATATCAGTACCATAAAATAATGAGCATGAACAAGAAAAACAGTTAGTCACACCAAAGAACACCAGATATAAGGTGGAAACCCAATGTGGGTGAAAACCACCTGCTGCAATATGTCTCTATCTTCTTTCAAATTAGAAACTCCTGTTACAATGATTTTGTACTGGTGCAGTCCTTTACCAGTACGCAGGCTGCAACCTGCAGAGAGCTACAACTCTCTCTCATTTTCCAGTCTCTCCTGGAAGGGAGCTACAACCCCTTACTTCTTTTCTTTCAAGGACCACTTTTCATAAATTTTCAAACTGGATCCAACAACAACATTGAAGCTCATAATCAAACAACCTTCTGAATCACCCAATCACCAGATCCATAGATATACAATGATATTATGAGAGTTATCAACCAGATCTAGTACATAAAGATAAGTCATTAATCATGCTGTTATCTGAACTCAATACCAGTAACCAAACATCAGTTATGCACCCAAAACCCTGCAGAATAGTCAAAGGCAGTTAAAACAAATCTTAAGCAGGGATCGCAACTTCACTGGTATAGATCTGCGGATATCTGTACTACCTCCGCACCTGCGCCTTCTGTGGCGCCGCGACCACCGCACCTGCGCCTTCTGTGGCGCCTCCGCACTGCGCCTTCTGTGGCGCCTCTGCACTACGCCTTCTGTGGCGCCTCTGCACTGCGCCTTCTGTGGCGCCTCCGCACTGCGCCTTCTGTGGCGCCTCTGTGGCGTCTCTGCACTGCGTCTTCTATGGCGCCTCCGCACTGCGCCTTCTGTGGCGCCTCCGCACTGCGCCTTCTGTGGCGCCTTTGTGGCGTCTCTGCACTGCGCCTTCTGTGGCGCCTCCGCACTGCGCCTTCTGTGGCGCCTCTATGGCGTCTCCACGCTGCGCCTTCTGTGGCGCCTCCGCACTACGCCTTCTGTGGCGCCTCCGCATTGTGCCTTCTGTGGCGTCTCCGCACTGTACCTTCTGTGGCGCCTCCGCACTACACCTTCTGTGGCGTCTCCGCACTGCGCCTTCTGTGGCGCCTCTGTGGCATCTCCGCACTGCGCCTTCTGTGGCGCCTCCGCACTGCACCTTCTGTGGCACCTCCGCACTACGCCTTCTGTGGCGTCTCCGCACTGCGCCTTCTGTGGCGCCTCTGTGGCATCTCCGCACTGCACCTTCTGTGGCGCCTCCGCACTGCACCTTCTGTGGCACCTCCGCACTACGCCTTCTGTGGTGCCTTCGCACTGCGCCTTCTGTGGCGTCTCCGCACTGCGCCTTCTGTGGTGTCTCCGCACTGCGCCTTCTGTGGCGCCTCTGTGGCGTCTCCGCACTGCGCCTTTTGTGGCGCCTCCGCACTCGCCTTCCGTGGCGCCTCTGTGGCGTCTCCGCACTGCGCCTTCTGTGGTGCCTCTGTGGCGTCTCCGCACTGCGCCTTCTGTGGCACCTCCGCATTGCGCCTTTTGTGGCGCCTCCGCACTTCCGCAGCTGCAGCGTTCGAGAGATCACCCTTCACAGATTCGCTTTCAACTTCCCTTTCATAGATCAAACTTTTAAAACAATAACCTAATATTTCAGATCTTAAGATATTCAATTTGCAAGAATGAATTAGCCAAGTGATCTCCTTTGCTTTATATAGGCAAGCTTCTTCCTAAAATCATGGATCAATACCATAGATAACCAATACAAGGGGCCCAGAAACATGGGGCTCAATAATACCAAGGACTAACCACCATGGACCAAAGGTAAGTTCTCCAACATATACACACTTTTGACGAGGTACCATGGTCCAAAACCATAGGTTCAAATACCAAGGACTAACTACCATGGACCAAAGGTAAGTTCTCCAACATGAAAGTGCGTGAACTTTTTCTCTACATGAAATAAACTTTTCTCTACATGAAATAAACTTTTCTTTGCATAAAAGTGCGTGAACTTTTCTCTACATGAAATAAACTTTTCTCTGCATATAAGTGCGTGAACTTTTCTCTACATAGAATAATATTTTCTCTGCATATAAGTGCGTGAAATTTTCTGCACTATAATTTATCATCTGAGATGAGTGGGTTGCCATCAAGTACAACATATGTATCATAAAGCCATACCAGAATCATAATGCCAACAAAAACTTAGTCAAGAAATTGATCTAACCAGGCCTAACCATGACAACCATTTCATTAAACATATGGTGAACATGAAATCTATAGGTCATGAATGCATATCTGAACATAGAGGTTTTGAAACTTATATGCGATTCACCAAGAAGGTCTAGTGCCCTCTCTTAATAGCCACAATAAAATTTGTTAGATCATGTATTTATCAACCAACCAAATACATATCAATTCAGGAACAAGCCATAGCTAGAGTATATAATAGATCCATGATTATAACCAAAAAATAATCATCATAGTAACCATGACATAACAACCGTCAAAACCATCATATTAACCAATACAAATGATTCATATATTTCCATAGAGAAACAAATCTCATTAAATGATGAAAAAGCCAACCAAGTCAGGGACTTCCACATATCACCCGACCATAGATTGTGTTGAACCAAATATTTCTTTCAACCAATCACCCCCATGCCATATTCAAAGAATTAATGTGGGATCTCATGGGATAAACCAATACATAATGTTGGGTCCTTCATTTTGAGATTTTGTGGAGAAAGAAGTAAATGACAAGTGGCGGAGATGACCATTAGGGAGTTGCGGAGTTGACAGCTGAGGGAAGACTAGAAAATGAAGAATGACTGGCAGTCGCAGAAGAGTAGTGAGAAGAAGCAAGGAAAATCGAGTGAGGAAAGAGTAGAGGCATCCCAGAATGAAGGAAGCTGAGCAAAAGGAAAGCATAACTGACAGTTAGGGTGGATGGAAGGACATAAAAAACAAAAGAAATAGCGAAGGAGGTGTTGTTTCTAGCCAGTATAACGAGTCTTTAATAGTTCTAGCCTTCTTGTGTTGCAGAGTAATGTGAAAGGATCCATGATCCTGTTTGTACAAGGTTATGATGGCTGTGTGGTTTCTACTATTAATGATCAGGGCTTGAGCCTTATGTAATGAATTATGTTATGTTAATGGAGAAGACTATTGCGGAACCACCTTGTGTCCTTGAGGATTATGTTATGTATTTAAATTTTTTATGAATGCATCCGGTTAGATAGTTTCTTGATATAGAATGAGTATATCATTGCAATCTGGTTAGTTTGTATCTTAAGCTACCATATTTTTCTCTCTTCCGTTTAATATGATTCCCCTGGTATCCAATTCCACCCTCATCTAACTTCAACTCTGGCCGCCTAGGGTGAAACTCCTTACCCTCCTAGGGTAAGGTGAAAATGTTGACATTTCTCTAGACTACGATAGAGCCTTGTTGGCCCCTTGTGCCTAAAACCAAGGTCTCAACCCTGATCTCATTTTCTTGCCAACAAATGGTTGCATTATTGAGACTTGAAATTAAAAAGGAGGGTTCGAAATATGGTATCAAGGATTTTTAAGAAGGAAATACGGAACTGGTGGGATGAGAAAGTGGATTAGTTTATTTCTTAGCAAGCTCTACTTCGCCACCGAGCTATTGCAAAACTAAAAGATGAGATCCTGTACTCGGAAGCTACAAGTGATTAGTACGAGATATTCTAGTGTAAGTTCTGAGAAGAATCGTACAACTGGTTGTAGAGATTGCAAGTGAAGGGGAGGTCGGGAGAACAACCATTGTCTCGTCGCGACTATACTCTGGTAGATCTCACTGCACTCCATCGCCTTGACATGGATCTGACGAGAGTAGTAGATTTCTGGGTGAAGACTACACTAGAAGGGTACATTTTCGAGTTTGCAGCAGAAAGCCACCAGTCCTTTTCAAAAGCTAAAGTTGTGTTCTGAGTGAGGTTGAGAGGGAATTTGTTGAAAGAAATAACCCTCTGGATTAAAGTATTAATGGTGGAAGAAGGCCCGATTGTATTCCAAAATCCAAGCATGGAAACATAAACCTAGTACTAGGGGAAGGATCTAAGGGTAGGTATGCTACCAAGTGGGGGATCACAAGGTTATTAGAAGGATGGACATAAATGATTAATGGAGGGTCAGGGAAGTGAGAGTGCAAAGGAGAGTGTAGATAACAGAGAAATGGTAGGAAAGGGCCATGCAGGAGATTAAAAGGCAGTTGGAGGAACTACGCCAAGCAAGAACGGTGTCGAGGAGCCTAGAAGAGAAAGGAAAGATGGAGGAGAACTTGGTGAAATGGATAGAGGCAGTTGGAACTGCTAGAAGCTTAAAGGGCGATAGGAGCCCTCCCTCACCAATTGCGGGGGAGGGTTTGAATAGAACTAGTTATGTTGGCTCAGAGGAAGACTTATAAAATGATATGTACTTTTTTATGCAGATAATGTTGATAGAAGATGATGCGTCCCAAAGAAGCAAGGGTCCAACCCCCCGAGGCTCAAGTAGCGTCTCCCCCGACCTTCCCCTAGTACTCTACAACAATCCTAACAAATTTCTTTCTAAATTTCTTATGAGGATAAGAGTGCATAGTCTACATGTTAACTATAAGGTTGGTACTAATAGAGGTGGAAATAGTATTAGTAGTTTGGGTTTAAAAGGATCTCTACATTCAGGATCACAAGGCTTTGTGCTTTAAGCACAAACTCAGTCCATAATTGTGGGGTCATTTACAAGATATCCAGAATTCTCTGGCAGAGGAAATGAAGATGTTGAGCAACACTGGTATATATGTGAGGCCATATGGAGGGCTCGCCAAATGTTTGACAATGTGAAGCTGATAGAATTCTAGACCACTTAGAGGGAAAGGGCCTTGAGGTGGTTGATAAAATGGTCGAAGTTACATCAGAACCCGACTGTGGATGAGATTAAAAGAGAGTTTGTACAGGAATTCAAACTTCCCCAGACGGATCATCAAGGTTTGTCGGAGTTGTGTGAGATAAATTAGTGGGAGGGAGAAACCACATGGGAACTAATGAAAAGGTTTAAGGACACAATCGGTAAGATCAGTTATACTATAGACTCGAGTCACTAGAGGGATTGATTCATCAAAGCATTGTTACCCCTCATTCGAACGTCATTGACATAGCAGAAGATTGAGACGCTGCAGGATGCCCTAGAGCAAGCAACCCGAATAGAGGCTATGGAAGGGTATCCACACGACTATCGGGGGGAGATGATTCGCATGAACCTTCTATTTTGGGTCTTCAACACCAAATTCCAAGTTAAATAGAGAAGCTGAAAGACCTACAACCATCCCACCCAGCGAGACCAAATGTGTGGTGCACCAACTGCCTAGTGGAAGGTCATGTTGCCATGGAATGCCCAAGGCTGAGGGGCATTGGTGCCACGTCAGCTCTAGGGGGACCACCGGGGCCTCCACCTAAAATAATAGTCGTTGTGGTAGGATCGCAAGGAGCATATCTTAGCCACAACTAACCAGAGTACTGTGAAGTGTGTAGGGGGTATGGACACCCTCCTCGTCTGTGCCCAATATTGCAAAAGTATTATAATGTCCCAAATAACAATTATTGTGAGTTTTGTGCATCCACAACTCACCACACTGACTAGTGTAGAGTGTTGGATGTGATAGCGGATAGGTTAGACTGCTCAACCTTCCGGGTCAATGAGACTTCTCAAGGTGGGCAAGGAGGAGGAACGAGGGGAGGAAGGGCAGGGGGAAGGGGCCTTGTTCGTTATTACAACTTTGACGAGGAAGGACATATTTCATGGGACTACCCTCTACCAAGGAGAGCCTGGTGCTCTCAGTGCAGGGTCAATTCCCATGCAATG
Source organism: Pinus tabuliformis (assembly GCA_031772625.1). Classification (NCBI taxonomy): domain Eukaryota; kingdom Viridiplantae; phylum Streptophyta; class Pinopsida; order Pinales; family Pinaceae; genus Pinus; species Pinus tabuliformis. Next base: position 945,026,477 of record CM062817.1, on the reverse strand, counting down.
GAAGATTGTCCGGAGCTTATCGAAAGATGGGAGGAGCGGATAGACAATGAGGGGAAAATTTTATCAATGTAGAGCCAAGGATCATAGAGGAAGTCATGCTATCCAACATTAACATAGTTACACATGACAAAAAAAAATATTGGGGCTGAATAGGGCACTCTAGACCAACCCAAAATCATCCGAGTAACCTCCCCAAAGTGGTCATATAACCTGGAGCAACAAAAACAATATTACAAGGAGGAAAAAAAATGTTTGACAATCTAACTAAAGGCATAGGACTATCAAAGGGGCAGAGAAAGTATCGTAAAGACAAGAGTTCATACCTTCCAAATTATGCCATTGTCTTACCTATTGAGGAACGATTTAGGCTATTCCTATAGATTGTCACTAATGATTAGATGCTGGGGCAACTACGGAGAAGCCTGAAGGCATCCATACCGAAGGAAGAAGCTGAAGGGGGGACAATATCTGCCAACTTTCCTGAAAGGCACACCGGAAGAGTAAGGAGAAATAAGAAGAGAACAGGTAGAGAATTCAAAATTGATGCTAGAATTACAGGATTTCATATCAAGGACACTATGTTAGATTGGGGCTCTGATGTCAAAATCCTACCAAGAAAGACATGGGAATCACTAGTGAAACCTTAGCTAACATTATCACCAATACAGTTTCAAACGACGAATCAATACTGTATACTTCCAATTGGGAGGCTGGAGGATGTGGAGGTAGATGTAGTAGGAGTAAAGACACATGTATATTTCGAAGTGATCTATATTATGGGAGAAAAGGATCCTTACCTGACATTGCAAGGAATGGACTGGGCCTATGAAAATCATGCCATCATAGATATGAAGAAGGAACTAATGATATTTGAAGTAGAAGGAGTGAGAGTGATTCATCTGTTAGATCCATATAAGGGGACCAGATTCATAGAAATAGTAGATGACAGAGAAGATTCAGGGATTTTATATCAAATCTACAGGTTAACGATGGGTAAGAGACAATATTACATAAACCCGATAGCTGAAGGATCAATTATATGGAGGAGTATACAAAGCTCTGATGTTGGGTCAGAAGCCACATGGGATGACTGGAAGCAAGGAAGATATGAAGTCAACACCAAATGCTGCGCTATAGTATGTCGTATCAATTGGATTGGAATAGAGGCAAGAGACTTTCCCATCTTTAATGGTGTAGACTTAGTAGATTTATTCCTCAACAAGGTTGATGTAACTATGAGGGAGGGCCATAAAATACCACTATTAAATGTTGCATTGCAAGCAACCCCAACATGATGGTGGGGGGTCCACCGCAACTACCTCCAGGACTAGGAAAGAATAAAGAGAGCAATGAAAGAGAGATTCAGGCAGGCGGGGGAATACCCATAGGAGTTTGCAAAGTACAGAGGGGATTCTGATCCCTGAAAACACTTGGAAATATGTAAGGACAAATGGAACTGAGAGGGGGTTCCAAAAGAACTATGGGTGCATGGGTTCATACATACATTGGGTACATTTCCTAAAGCCTGGTATGTACAAGAAGAGATAAGGATGCAGACGGGAGATTGGGATACTCTGGCCAAACAATTTGTTAGTAGTTTCTCTTTCAGGGATAGTGATAGAAGGCTGACCGATGTGTTGCACACTATCAAGCAGATTCTACTCACATCAGGCCAATTATGGGATAGATGCATAGAGCAAATAAATTTACAATACTTCTATGAGTCAGGGTATCTGGAGGCAATGGCCTGTGGGAAGGTGGACAAAGAACCAGATGAGGATGACCTGGAGGGGTTATGGCACTTGACATTCCATGAGACCGAAGGGGAGAGAGATATATAAGAGGAACCTATAACTGATGCTCCACACTTCCAGTGAAGTTGTGGAAGCACAACATTGGTACGGATGATAAACGTAAGTTGGCATCGATAAGAGACTATTGGGATGAACAAATGACAAAAGAAATTGTTGATCTCCTAATAGGGTATGAAGATCTATTTCCTCATCAGTTGCGGAGCTAAAAGGGATTAAGGGAGACATAGGATAAATGAAAATTGTACTGAAACCTGATGCAAATCCAGTGAAGCATGGGCCATATAGGTTGAACCCAAGAGTCAAAGAGAAGGTAAAGAAAGAGATAGACAAGGTGCTAGAGGCGAGACTTATTTTTCTAGTGGACGAGGCAGATTGGGTTAGTCTGATAGTGATAGAGGAAAAAACAGATGCTATAGAGATAAGGGTCTATGTGGACTATCAAAACCTTAACAATGCTTGTGTACATGTCAATTCCCAGCACCATTCGATGATGAGGTCCTAGACAACTTAGCGGGGAATGAAGCATATTTGTTCACAGATGGGTTCTCGAGCTACCACCAAGCTAGAATCACCGAAGAAGATAAAAACAAGACCACCTTCACTAGAAAATGGGGATTTCATGCCTACCATGTGATGTCATTCGACCTTAAGAATGTGCCTGCATTATTTTTGAGAATTGTGATTGCAACCTTTAGGGACCACATCCACAGGTTCTTGGAGGTATAAATGGATACCTAGACAATATACAACATGCTGAAGAAACATTCAAGTCTACTCAAGATAATGTTTGATCACTACAGAAAACTAGAAATATCCTTGAACTTAAATAAATGCATATTTTCGGTCCCATTTGGAACACTTTTGGGCCACATTATGTGCTAAGATGGGGTATACGTAGATCCTGCCAAGGTTAAGACAATAGTCAACATGGAACCACCTACCAATGTTAAGCAACTAAGATCAACATTGGGGCACACCAGTTACTATCGACGATTCATCCACAACTACACCTCCATCACTGCACCAATGGAGAAGTTGCTAAGGAAGGTAGAGGCATTTGCGTGGTTGGAGGAGTGTCAAACCGCACTAAACATATTGAAGGAGAGGCTGGTAAGTGCACTGATTCTAGTTTATCCTGACTGGAATAAACAATTCCATGTCCATATTGATGCATCCGATATTTCTCTAGGGGCAATGTTGGCTCAGTCGGGAGAAGGTATCCTTGACCATCTGATTTACTTTACCAGTAGGAATTTATCTACTGCAAAAAAGAATTACACCATGACTAAGAGGGAGGCACTAGCTATGGTCTACTCTCTTCAAAATTTTAAACACTACTTTCTTGGGGGTGCATTTAAGTTTTTTATTGAACCATCAACATTGAAATACTTGGTAAACAAGTCTGTACTCGAGTGGATAATTTGTAGATGGTTTCTACTATTTCAAGAATTTAATTTCAAGGTAATTGTCAAGCCGAGCTGGTTTAACATTGGACCTAATCATCTTTCAAGGTTGGAGTCTAGAGAAAGTGGAGGTTCCTTAGATCACTAGTTGCCTGATGCTAATTTGTTCAGAGTAGAAGCAATATCAGGTTACCTAGAAGAAATCACAACTTTCCTAGCTACAGGGAAATGTCCAGATGAATACACGACTATGAAAAGATGACAAATGGTTGTAAGAGTAGCCAATTATCAGCTAATCATAGGGAACTATTATGGCCTAAATCTACCTCAGGCTGAGAAAGGCAGGTCTAGGGTAACATCAAACCACACTTAACTTGGTAGCTAGCCCTACTAGGTTGGGAGAGGGCTCTCTCCTTGTCAATCTCAGGAAAATATGGCCAATAAAGCTTGAGATGACTTATGTAAAGACTAATTTTAGGCTAGGTATATGTTCAAAGGAGTTTGATTGAATTTTATGGTTGATTGTTGGATCAAATGTGAAAGATAGATTTGGGTCCGGGGAATGAACTCAGTCTTGTAGAGGTTTCTGTGGGGCGAGGTAGGAAAATGCTTTAGTACTTCAGATTAGGTGTAATGGTGAGTCTTGAGACTGGTGAGGAGTTGGAGAGGGCATTAATGTGTCATGATTCCTCTTCAAACAGTAAAAAACATGTAAAACTAAACAAACCCTAAGGTAGAGCACTGCAACATCAATGATTTCCACCATTATCCTTGATTCATTTAGTTAAGCTGAAAAGAGAGAGCTAATGGCATACATAAACACATGATAAATTGAATCACAGAAGGAAAAACAATACTAAATCACCTTGCCATAAGAATCCCACAAAATGCTGCAAACCCTGGTCTATTTCCTTGCCAAACTGTAGATATGATGTACAATAATGCTCAAAGCATTCACATGAGTCCAACCTTTACAAATGATTGAAAAAGTAATAGATATAGGAAAAAAACCACCCATTATAGCATTTAGGGGTCGAATTCATGAGTTTAGGAGCTTTTTAAACAAGATCTAAACAAAGAACTGAAAAATAGGCAATGGAACAACTTGCCTCTAAAACCTAGGAAACTGATTCGTTCAGTTCAAAACCACCTATACATGATGTATCTACCTCCATGAGTCAATTTTTATCATTTTTACATCAAATTACATCCATTTACATCAATTTACATCATGAATTTGACCATGAGAGAGAAAAAATTCAAACTGAGAAAAAACTAGGCGAAAAACAGAGTTTTTTGAGCAAAATTAGCACTTTTTCATCCTGTGCATAGCGCTTTTTCCAAGCTGATTTTTGAAGGCTTCCTGAGGTCCAAATAAGGTGCAGGATAGCTCGTTGGAAATCCATATGAGTCTAATTTCTGGAACAACTTGAATTTTTTGATTTGGAGTCCATTTGCCCCTCCAAAATTGCAATATCCCAAGACTGCTTCTTGTGTGGCCAAAAGGTGGCGAAGAGAGCATTTTTGAGGTGTTTTTGACCCTTTTGGAGGCCCAAAACTTGTCAAAAATTTCTAGTAATTTCTGGGTATGCATGATTTTTCACAAGGAATCCAAAAATGCAAATTTTTCCTCTAGAGGAGGTCCCTATCAAAAGCGAGTGCCGGGTGGCGCTACGCACCAGGGAAAAAAAACCTGTTTTTTCCTCCAAAATTTCAAAATTGCCAAAAAGTGTGCCAAATTTCTTGAAATTTGGCATGAGTGACCTGCATCAAGTACTATGTTGGGCAAAGAAATATTCAGCCAATATCTTGAGCTTATCTTGCTCTTTCTTTCTCCTCAAAGTTTTCCTCATCTTGGCTTTTAGGCTCCTTATCCTCACTTTGCAAATCTTGTTTCGTGCCAAATAGTGATAAGCCATGTGCCTCAACATCTTTTTCTCCTTATTGTCTTTCTCAATCAGCTTCTCCAAGTTCATATTATCCCTCTCTAACCAAGATTCCTGGTCAACATCAATCTCTTGCTCAAGCGGTGTCAACTTGACTTTCCTCCTCTTTGTTGCTTGCCCGTTTTCCCTTATGTTTGCAACTCCATGATTGTCTGCTTGTCCTCCAACTGCTTGTTCCATTTCTCAAGGTAATTTATGATCCACTTAGCTCTTTCAAGGTTAAGAGATAAGTCATGGATGTCAGCTTCTTATTCTTTGATAATCTCCTTTAGTTTTGAGCTTTGGGAGCCCAAATTAGTGTCCTCTAGTGAAATGCATCAATAGTCTAACATGATAGGTGTACAAGCGAGAAAATCTCCCTTAAAAGCTAAAGTATTTGATAATGAGCTTCATGAGTGGAGCATATGTGTCCTGTATGTATCTGAAAGGAAAGACCCTATTGAATTGCTTCTAATAACTATCCTTGATATAAGGCTCATAATGCTCTTTGTCCACAAGCTGTCCTTTGTTCCACTGTTCACCCACATTAGGAATACATGTTTCTTCAGCTATAGTTTCAGGTGTCAAAGTGAAGATAACACCTACTAAATTGACCTGACCATTGTGAAGATGAAGGACAAATAGTCTAGCAAGCTCATGGTGGTATTTCACCCTTTCCACCATCTCACAAAACTGGTAGCAAGACTGATGTTTGAAACAAGCTATTGGAAGAGGGCAAGCCAATATTTCTGTGAGTGTAATGGGCTCCTCCAAGATGTGTTTTCCTCCCTTATTGTGGTTTTCTTGATGCATGAATCTCTTGGGAGGAATCACTCACAGTTTCCTCATTCCTTTCATAAGCTGAATCTGTTTCCATATTTGCCACTGTATGGTGTAAAATGATGAGTATGAAGAGATTTTATATCAAGAATAGGTGACTGCTATTTGATGAATGGGACTAATGAGTGGGACTGATGAATGAAGGATTTAATGCTGGATGCAGGGTTTTTAGGGAGTGATAGGGTTTGGGGATGCAAATTAGGGTTTGGGAATAGTGGGAATTAGGTATTAGGGTTTTAGGGTTTTGGGGATAGGGGGTAGGATGAGTGGAAATGAGAGAGGGAAAGGGAAAATAAATTTGGGAAATGTAGTGGAGGGGAATGTGAAAATGATGCAGGGGAGCAAAACAACAACAATGAAAACTTTCAAAACCGTAGACAATATTTTTTTTATTTTTTATTTTTTATTTTATGCAATATGACTGTGCATCAGTCAGGGTTTGTTTTTTCACCTATTAAAACACCATCAAAGATGACAAAATCTCTTGCAATGGAAATTTGGGATGTTTACTTACTTGGAAGAATGAAGTTTGCGAGATTTGGAGATTGGCAAGGTCAGTTGAGTGAAATTATGGCTAGGCAGACCAGTGCACCGCGCCAACCCCCAGGTGTGTCGCGCCAGTTCAGTTTCCTTTACAATTTCTGTGCTCTATGCACCGCACCAAGCAGGTGTGCTGCACCACTACCTAGGTGCGCCATGCCTAGGGAAACTTCACAACTTTGCTGCGTTTTTCCTTCTTTCGCCTCAAAAAAGAAATTTCCACTTGTTCACTCTGTCTTTAGGCACAAATGAAGTCTATAATACAAATGATCCCTTATATACCTTTTGAATTTAATAATTTCATTTAGAAAACTCACTTTCTAAAGTTTTATTTTCACTTTATCCCTTAAAAACTCTGTTTTGCAGTTTAGCTCTGTTTTTTACTTTTGATGGATTAATGCTTTGACTTTCTTGTCTCTTTTACAGGAGCTGGAGTGCAAGAGTTTGGCAATGTGACCTAGGGAAACATTTCCATACTTATTACATATGTGAAAATTAAAATTACATGAAATTTTATACATAGAACATAAAAACTTTGTTTTTCCTCAAAACAGGGTTTTGAGGAAATATCAATCACTGAGCATGTGATTATTGAAAGTTTTGATGCTGAGACCTTATTAGACCTCCTCATGTGCCTGCTGACCATTATTGAGATTTTACAAGACTATGATGACAAAACCTAGACCTAATGAGACCTAAAACTATAAAAATGGCTTTTGCGAAAGTAAAGACAAAAGATGACTGTAAATGACCTGAATTTGTGAAAATAAGCCAGCAGGTAAAGATCATGAGGGAAAATTGATAATGAGACATTACCATCAAATGATCCATGATCCTAATGGAATGCAGCTGATCAGATGAGACACCTAAAAATGCATGAAACAAGAGAATTTTGATCACTGATGGAGGGATGAAGATACCGACACTAACATTGGCTCCAATGGGGATGGTAGCTCTTGGGAGGTGCCAAGAACTACATATCTCTAGAAAGTAGACAATGCCTCTTCCATTAGGCTATGGAGTCAATAACTTCAACAAACCAAAACCAATATCTTTACTCAATACTGACTCAATTACAAAACTGAAAACTGACTCAAACAATCCACACTAAGAAATCAAAAACTAAAATCATACCTTCAGTTTTATAGCCTTCACTTCGGGCCCCAAATTGAATGAATGAAAACAGTACACACTTTGCAATGAAGGAAATAAAATGGTATGTACAGTGATACATGTGACATCAGAAAATATCTCAAAGATAATACTGTTTCAACAGTCGACCATTGACCGGCCCACCTGGGCAATCTTCTCCATTCATTTCTTTCAGTAGGAAAGAATTTTGACCATGATATGCAACAATTCTAAATGTTCCCTTCCACAGATTCTCCAACTTACCATGCTTGCCTTTGTCCTTGTTTCTAGCATCCCATTTCAACACTATGTCTTCAATCTGAAACTTGTCTGCCTTTGCCTCCTGATCATAGATTTTCTTGATTCTCTCTTGCAGCTTGAAGGTATTCTAAAAAAATTCCTCTTTCGTCTGTTGTAAATGGATCATTTGGTTTATTCTTCACTGTAAATGATCTTCCTCGCTGCCAGCTTCTTGTAGAAGTTTAACAATTGGGACTGTGAGAGATGTCGGGAACACCATGTCAACACCATATACAAATTCGAAAGGAGACATGCCTATTTATTTCTTCTGACTTACTCTATCCGCCCATATTGCATTAACCAATTTCTTATGCCAGCTCTTTTTGTTTGTTTCTAGCAGCTTTTTGATAATGTTGACCAATGATTTGTTTGAAGAGTCTGCCAATCCGTTACCTTGTGGATAGTATGCAGTAGAGTGCCCGAAGGTAATTTGATATTTGTTACAAAAATCAATTATCTTTTTAGATTTGAAAGCTGCTGCATTATCTGTAATCAAATTGTTAGGACAACCAAAACGTGACAAAATATTATTTTCAAGAAATTGAATTATTACCAAGTCAGTGGCATGCCGAGTGGGAATTGCCTCAATCCATTTTGTGAAATAATCTGTCGCTGTTAGGATCCACTTGTGCTGAGCTGAAGATGTAGAATGAATTTTTCCAATGAAATCTAAACCCCACTACTGAAATGGAGCACTTACTTCAACCGGCTTAAGAGGTAAAGGCTGCAACTTTCTCCTTCCTTGAAAAATTTGGCATTTGTGGCAGCTTGTAACAATTTTATACACATCAACAAAGAGGGTAGGCCAATAATATCCCTCTCTCAAAATCTTATTAGCTGTTGTCTTCCAAAATAGGTGACCTCTACAATCTCCCTTGTGAAAATCATCCATAACCTGTTTCGCTTCCTCCTCAACCAAACAATTCAGCAAGACACCACCGGGATCTTTCCAATAGAGTGCATTATTCATAATACAAAACTTGGCAGCCTTTAATTTCAGAGTCCTACTTTTATTTCTAGCCATCCCCGGTGGCAGTGAAAGATGCTAGAGCACATATACAATATCCAAATACCAAGGAGAAAGAAGAAACATTTCAGATACCTGAACAAGCGAACTTTCTTCATCTTCTTCGGACATAGCAACAATCAGATTTATGTCCAAGGCATGCAAATTAGACTCCGCCATCAGTTTTGCCAACCCCTGGCCCTTGATGAGCTTTGTTGGCTTTATCTCCACATCATATTCTAACAAAGCTGCAATCCATTTGCCTCGTCTCCCTTCCGGATCTGTTTGTACTAAGACATCTTTAACGGCTGCGTTAGGGACATAAGCAAGAATATGAGAATGCAGAATATATACCCGAAAATCTTTCAATGCTTTTACCAAGGCAAGAGCCTGCTTTTCAATAATGTTATACTTTAAGGCTACATCTCATATTGTTCTATTGAAAAAGGCAATTGGCTTCTCAAGCTGGTCTCTTTTCTGCATTAAGACCGCTGCCATAGTATGATCTGAAGCAAATGAAAACAAAATGAAATCTTGGGAATAATCCGGGCTAATTAAAATTGGAGCTGAAGAAAGAGCCAAATTTACCAAATTGAAAGACTTGATAGCTTCTTCGGTCCACTTCATTACACTATCTTTCTTTAACATATTTGTGATTTCCCTCAAATGTTCAGCTAGATTTGGCACAAAACAATGTAAGAAGTTCATCTTACCATTGAATTCTTGGATCTCCTTTTTACTTCGTGGAAAATCAATATTCTAAATGGCTTCCACTCGAGTAGGATCGACGTGGATGCCCTCCTTGGATATGATATGACCGAGAAGCTTCCCTTCATCCATGGCAAATAAACTCTTTTTTGGATTAAGAGATATGCCATACTTTCTACACCACTGAAAAACAATTTTCAAGTGACGAAGATGCTCTTCATCTGAATTGGAAAATACTGTCAAATCATCAAGATAAACTACTAAAAATACATATTTCTCATTTGCAAAGGCGATATCCATAGGCCGCTGAAAAGTTGCACTAGCATTCTTTAATCTGAATGGCATCTTGGCATAATGGAAAGTTCCCCACGGAGTGGTGAATGCTGTTTTGTCCCTGTCATCCTCATGGACCAGAATTTGATTATAGCTAGAATACCCATCGAGTAGCGACATAATAGATGCTCCAACTACTCTTTGAAGTATGTGGTCCATTTTGGCAATGGATAGTTATCATTCAAAGACACCTTATTCAGATTTCTGAAATCAATACACAATCTAATCTCACCTATTTTCTTCCGCAACGACACCAAATTGGAAATCCAATCTGAAAATCTTATTGGAACGATTACACCAGATTTGTACAATCAATTCACTTCTTTCTCTATTGATGGCAGCAACTTTGGATTTATCCTTCTTAACTTTTGTCGAAATGGCTTTTGGTTTGGCTTGATTGGAATGATGTGCTGAATTATACTCTTATCATATGCCTTCAAATCTGAATAGTCCCATGCAAATACATCAGTAAATGAAGACAATAAACTAATGTATTTTGCCTTTACCTGAGGAGGCAATGCCTTTGACAACTTCACCATCTTTGGATTTTCTGCTGTTCCAATATTCACATCCTCAACTCCCTTCTCGGTCGGCACCAAGCTTGGTTTCCGGGCTACATCATCTTGATCAAATAACTCCTCTAAAGGTATTAGACCTTTAGGAATGACATTGTCCTTCAACTGCAAAAATTCCATCTGATTTACCTCTATGTCTGCTTCACCATCATCTTGCTCTCCATCAATAGAAGTGTCTTTGTATTTGCCTTCATTTTGCAAAAATTCTTCAATCTCTTTGTCATCTTGAAACACCTGCCAATATCTTTGATTATCAGGGACAACTGGGCGATGTTTCACATGAATTTCAAACTTATTGTTTGAATTCATCGGGATTTTCAAATTACTTGCAGCTGTTGCAAGGGAATATGCAATAACATTCTGTACACGAGGGACACATGTCAAAGTATAATTTGGAAACAACCTAAAAATATCTAATACCTCATTACGGTAAGCCTGCATTCGAGGATGTTTGGCTTGGTATTCACCCTTGACTTGCTTGATTAATAATTCGGAGTCGCCATAAACTGAAATTATTTTTTCATTTAACTTCTTGAGGATTTTCAAACAAACAATTAAAGCCTCATATTCAGCTTCATTATTGGAATAATCAAAAGCCAATTTATATGAACAAACTCTTACATTACTCGGAACTTTGTTTGGTAGAAATGCAGGTCTGCGTATCCAAATACCAATTCCAGCACCATCCTTACCTACTGCTCCATCAAAATCCATACTCCACAAACCGACTTCGTCCTCCAAGTGTCGAAATTCTGTTTGCCCTTCTACCTTTGCTTGTTGTCCATCAATTTTCTATTGCTGACGGAAGGTTGATTGTTCAGCGGTACTATCAAGCCTTTTTCTTTCTTGATCAAGTACAACTCTGAAATTTTCAGTGATCTCTGGAATATCTTCTACTTCAACTAATTTACTATTTACATCATTAAAACTATCAGAATAGAGAACAAAAGATTCTAAATCAGTATGTACATAATTGATTGGATGATTTAAAGGTTTCTCCTTGCTTGTGATCATGTATTTCATATTTTTCTCCCGATATAATTTCCTCAACTAACCCAACACGAGAATAGTGGCATAGGAGAGATCTAACTGCAATGTCCCTTTGAGTTTTGCTCCCCAAGATCATGATAGAAGCATGCCAAATCTAGGAGGGATATCGGCCACAACCACATCCATAAGAACATTCTTCGCTGGAATCGAATCTAAAGTCACAAACAAATCTTTAATGCGACAAAATACATCTGACCCTACCAGAATCAAAGGAATAAAGATCATGGTACTTGCGAGTGATATCTAAACCCAATTTTTCCATAATTTCTTTTGGCATCAGATTATGAGATGCTCCTGAATCAAACATGGTGTTATGCAAGACATAATCATGCAATCTAAGGCTGATGTAAAAATGAGATACATCACTATCCTCAGATTGACCTTCTAATGCCAGACCAAAGATAAGCTCGGGCTGGTCATCCTCCACATTAACCATATCAGATAACGGATCTAAATTCAAAATCTTTGACACGTGACCTTTATAGCTGCTATTCTTCATTAATTCAGTCAAAGGTATTGACACTTTTAACTTAGCAATCTCATTCTCTAAGCTAAAGGCTGTGGTTTTTTCTACCTCTTTGACTGGAGCATCTTTCTTTTCAGTCTTCTCCTTTGATACATTTGGCTGATTTGACCTTTCATTTGCTGATTGTGTTTTGCTGGTGGTAGGATCTGCTGCCTCCTTTCCCTTTTTCTGCACACTTGGAGAATCATTCTTTGGTGGTGTAGATTTCTCTTTTGAATTGGATTTATGGGTACCTCTCTACTCCTAAGTGAATATTATCGTTTCTGGGCTGTCAAGGCATTCATGTATCCCCTCTGATATTCATCAGATTCTTCTTCTAGAATTGTTTCATTTGCTAAGATGAAATCTTCATCTTTTTGTACAGCTGGGCTTTCTGAATACTCCTCATCCTCCGTGATATAAATTGGAAAATCATCAGGTATAAAGAAATGATTCTCCTCTCCTATTATGTTCTCATCATCATCTGATTCCAGACCATGTACAAAATTCTGCTGTAAGGGTGTCTTAACTTGCTGCTGTGCTGCTTGGTCTTGGGCTCTTTGTTCCCGTTGTTTGATTCTGAACTGTGGTTGCCGCTGACCACGGAAGTTTTGATTTCTGATTTGTGTCTCAGGCTTATCTACAATAGTGAGTTTATCAAACATCTTCTCTATCTTGTGAAGCAAATGATCTGAGGAAGAATCTTCCTCCTTTATGGTCACCTTCTTCTTGGTCTTTGTTCTAGCTCTCTTGGCTAGCATATTTGCCTCTACGCTCACTGCAATTTTCTGCATGTCCTCCAATGTGGTCAGATCTCTTTCTCTCAATTGATATGCCATGTCAGGATCAAAGCCATCAGGAAATTTAATCAAAGCCAGCCCCATTGGTGGCTTTATATCAGCGGGAATTTCATTATAAATAGTATTGAATCTAACACAATAATCTTGGACACTCTCACCAACATTCCTCTTTATGTTTTCATATTCGGAAAGAATTTGAAGAGGATTTTTCTTTACCTCCCAGCGATCCAAGAATTGTCTCTGAAGAATAGCCAATGTATTGATAGTTGCAGCCGGCAATGCTCTGAACCACTTCCGCACTTCGCCTCCAAAAGTTTGCACAAATAATCTCATGGTCACATTTTCTTCATCTATCTCATGAAGGTCAAAGAAATCAGTCATCTTATCCACATGCTGCTGCGCTGTGATTCCTTGGGTACCATCAAATAATGGAATTTTGCTTTGATAATCAGTAGGCATAACATCCAAGTTTTGTGGCAAAACAAGAGGTGCATATCGGGCAGCCATTGCTCTAGGTGGATTTGAAACTAGCCTTGGGGATGTAGGAGGAGTCGGAACAACAATAGCAGACGATGTAATTGGTGTATGAGGTGTAGAAGGAGGGGAGGAAATATGAGATGTTTGAGGTGTTGAAGGGGTTGATGGGGGAGAAGAGACAGGGGGTCTCTGATCAGATATGGTGGGCTGCACGGGAATGGTGGGAATGAAAGGAGTTTCAGTAGGAATTTCTGAACCAGATACAACAACGGATGAACCAAGAGTTGCAGATGTAGATTCTAAGAACTCGAGAATGTTTGTAGCCACAATGGAAGTTTGAATATTCAAGATATAATCATCAATTGATCTATTAGCCTTTTTAGTTTCAAGATCTTTGACAAACTCTGGATTTAGGACAGTAGAACCAATAGCACTTTTAGATTTAGTTTCAAACAACAATAGATCAAGATGTTTGTCAAAATCAAGATCTTCAAGATATTCAAAAACAAGTGGACATGAATGAGATTTGAACACAGGAATCACAGAACTTTCTTGTCGGAGAATTCTTGGGATGAGATTTGGGTTTTCATACACAGGAGGAGGATCAGGATCAGGATTGGGCTTAGTGTATTGTCTGGAAGCCAGTGCGTTGAATTATTCCTAAAAATCAAATGGACATTATCAATTTGTTCAGCCAATCAAATTCTAAACTCATCATCCAAAGTCTAGAATTGATTTAAGATACTAGGGTAATAGTCTTAGTTTAGCTGTTCAGTTTATAAACTAAATCGGAGATTGACTGAAGCAACATTCATCTACTTATGCACTTGCAAAGCAAGAGCAGTTCAAAGGCTACCTGGCTAACTTCAGGCTCCATCTGTAGTCTACAAAGCAAACAACGATAACAAACTTTTCTTCCCCAGTATGGTTGCCAATATGTTATGGCCTAAATCTACCTCAAGCTGAGAAAGGCAGGTCTAGGGTAACATCAAACCACGCTTAACTTGGTAGCTAGCCCTACCAGGTCGGGAGAGGGCTCTCTGCTTGTCAATCTCAGGAAAATATGGCCAATAAAGATTGAGATGATTGGTGTAAAGACTAATTTTAGGCTAGGTATATGTTCAAAGGAGTTTGATTGAATTTTATGGTTGATTGCTAGATCAAATGTGAAAGGCAGATTTGGCTCCAGGGAATGAACTTAGTCTTGCAGAGGTTTCTGTGGGGCGAGGTAGGCAAATGCTTTAGTACTTCAGATTAGGTGTAATGGTGAGTCTTGAGACTAGTGAGGAGTTGGAGAGGGCATGAATGTGTCATGATTCCTCTTCAAACAGTAGAAAACATGTAAAACTAAACAAACCCTAAGGTAGAGCACTGCAACATCAATGATTTCCACCTTTATCCTTGATTCATTTAGTTAAGTTGAAAAGAGAGAGATAATGGCATACATAAACACATAATAACTTGAATCACAGAAGGAAGAACAATACTAAATCACCTTGCCATAAGAATCCCACAAAATGCTGCAAACCCTGGTCTATTTCCTTGCCAAACTGCAGATATGATGTACAATAATGCTCAAAGCATTCACAAGAGTCCAACCTTTACAAATGACTGAAAAAGTACTAGATATAAGTAAAATAACACCCATGCTAGCTTTTAGGGGTCGAATTCATGGGTTTAGGAGCTGTTTCAACAAGATCTAAACTAAGAACTAAAAAATAGGCAGTGGAACAACTTGCCTCTAAAACCTAGGAAACTGATTCATTCAGTTCAAAACCACCTATACATGATGTATCTACCTCCATGAGTCATTTTTTTATCATTTTTACATCAAATTACATCCATTTACATCAATTTACATCATGATTTTGACCATGAGAGAGAAAAAAGTCAAACTGAGAAAAAACTAGGCGAAAAACAGAGTTTTTTGAGCAAAATTGGCACTTTTTCATCCTGTGCATAGCACCACTTTTTCTGTGCGTAGTGCTTTATCCAAGCTGATTTTGGAAGGCTTTCGAGGTCCAAATCAGGGGCAGGATAGCTTGTTGGAAATTCCTATGAGTCTACTTTCTGGAACAACTTGAAGTTTTTGATTTGGAGTCCATTTGCCCCTCCAAAATTGCAATCTCCCAAGACTGCTTCCTATGTGGCCAAAAAGTGGTAGAGAGGGCATTTTTGAGGTGTTTTTGACCCTTTTGGAGGCCCAAAACTTGTCAAAACTTTATAGTAATTTCTAGGTATGCATGATTTTTCACAAGGAATCGAAAAATGCAAAGTTTTCCTCCAGAGGAGGTCCCTATCAAAAGTGAGCGCCGCGTGGCACTACACACCAGGCAAAAAAACTTGTTTTTTCATTCAAAATTTCAAAATTGCCAAAAAGTGTGCCAAATTTCTTGAAATTTGGCATGAGTGACCTGCATCAAATACTATGTTGGGCCAAGGAAGCTTCAACCAATATCTTGAGCTTATCTTTCTCTTTCTTGCTCCTCAAAATTTTCCTCAACTTGGCTTTTAGGCTCCTTATCCTCACTTTGCAAATCTTGTTTCGTGCCAAATAGTGATAAGCCATGTGCCTCAACATATTTTTCTCCTTATTGGATTTTTCAAGCAGCTTCTCCAAGTGCATATTTTCCCTCTCTAGCCAAGATTCCCGGTCAGCATCAATCTCTTGCTCAAGCGGTGTCAACTTGACTTTCCTCCTCTTTGCTGCTTGCCTATTTTCCCTTATGTTTTGCAGCTCCATGATTGTCTACTTGCCCTCCAATTGCTTGTTCTATTTCTCAAGGTAATTTATGATCCACTTAGCTCTTTCAAGTTTAAGAGATAAGTCATGGATGTCAGCTTCTTGTTCTTTGACGATCTCCTTGAGTTTTGAGCTTTGGGAGCCCAAATCAGTGTCCTCATCTTGAATCAAAATGAAATCTTTCTCCTAACCTTTAGAAGGCCCTTCATCATGCAATGATTTATTTCCTTATCCTGTACCTGCTTTTCTAAAGAAGAAGGCAAAACCCCTTTCACCCCGGGTTAAGATATCATTTGCCTGTGGTCTGATGAAGGAAACGAGACCACTTCCACTCCAGGTGGAGATAGTACTCGTTTGGCAGCTGCAAATAATCTCCTTGTGCCCTTTTCATAAGTGATAAATACTGGCACACTGGTGGTTTGAGTCTCATGAACTTCTTGTTGATTTGAAGGCCCTCCTGCCTCTTGAAATACTGATGGGGTCACTTGAGGGTTTGTGAAAACCTCATGTGAAATGAAATCATCCCATGGCACATTCAACATGCTCAGCTGATGCAAAACAACAATGTTGATCCATGCAAAGTGATAAATGTTGTTGTATTGTTGATGAGGAGGTTTTCTTTGCACCAATGTGGTCATTTTTTCAATATTTCTGCATATGAAATAGGGGAGGTTCATCATCCTCACTCTAGTGAAATGCATCAATAGTCTAACATGATAGGTGTACAAGCGAGAAAATCTCCCTTCACAGCTGAAGTATTTGATAATGAGCTTCATGAGTGGAGCATATGTGTCCTGTAGGTATCTAAAAGGAAAGACCCTATTGATTTTCTTCTGATAACTAGCCTTGATATAAGGCTCATAATGCTCTTTGTCCACAAGTTGTCCTTTGTTCCACTGTTCACCCACATTAGGAATACTTGTTGTTTTAGCTATAGTTTCAGGTGTCAAAGTGAAGGTAAAACCTGCTAAATTGACCTGACCATTGTGAAGATGAAGGACAAATAGTCTAGCAAGCTCATGGTGGTATTTCACCCTTTCCACCATCTCACAAAACTGGTAGCAAGACTCATGTTTGAAACAAGCTATCGCAAGAGGGAAAGCCAATAGTTCTATGAGTGTAATGGGCTCCTCCCGGATGTGTTTTCCTCCCTTATGTGGTTTTCTTGGTGCATGAATCTGTTGGGAGGAATCACTCACAGTTTCCTCATCCCTTTCATAAGCTGAATCTGTTTCCATATTTTCCACTGTATGGTGTAAAATGATGAGTATGAAGAGATTTTATATCAAGAATAGGTGACTGTTGTTTGATGAATGTGACTGATGAATGGAGGATTTGATGCTCGATGTAGGGTTTTTAGGGAGTGATAGGGTTTGGGGATGCAAATTAGGGTTTGGGAATAGTTGGAATTAGGTATTAGGGTTTTATGGTTTTGGGGATAGGGGGGTAGGATGAGTGGAAATGAGAGAGGGAAAGGGAAATGAAATTTGGGAAATGTAGTGGAGGGGAATGTGAAAATGATGCAGGGGAGCAAAACAACAACAATGACAACTTTCAAAACCCTAGACAGTTTTTTGCAATATGACTGTGCAGCAGTTAGGGTTTGGTTTTTCACCTATTAAAACACCATCAAAGATGATAAAATCTCTTGCAATGGCAATTTGGGATGTTTAGTTACTTGGAAGAATGAAGTTTGCAAGATTTGGAACTTGGCAAGGTCATTTGAGTGAAATTATGGCTAGGCTGGCCGGTGCGTCGCACCAGTTCAGTTTCCTTTGCAATTTCTGTGCTGTGTGCGCCGCGCCGAGCAGGTGTGCTGCACCACTACCCAGGTGCGTCGCGCCTAGGGAAACTTCACAACTTTGCTGCGTTTTTACTTCTTTCGCCTCAAAAATGCGATTTCCACTTGTTCACTATCTCTTTAGGCACAAATGAATTCTATAATACAAATGATCCCTTATATACCTTTTGACTTTAATAATTTCATTTAGAAAACCCACTTTCTAAAGTTTGCTTTTCACTTTATCCTTTAAAAACTCTGTTTTGCAGTTAGCTCTTTTTTTTATACTTTTGATGGACTAATGCTTTGACTTTCTTGTCTCTTTTGCAGGAGCTGGAGTGCAGGAGTTTGGCAAGGTGACCCAGGGCTGCATTTCTAGACTTATTACATATAGGAAAATTAAAATTACATGAAATTTTATACATAGAACATAAAAACTCTGTTTTTCCTCAAAACAGGGTTTTGAGGAAAAATCAATCACTGAGCATGTGATTATTGAAATTTTTGATGCTGAGACCTTATTAGACCTCCTCATGTGCCTGCTGACCATTATTGAGCTTTTACAAGACTATGATGACAAACCCTAGACCTAATGAGACCTAAAACCATAAAAATGGCTTTTGCAAATGTAAAGACAAAAGATGACTGTAAATGACCTGAATTTGTGAAAATAGGCCAGAAAGTAAAGATCATGAAGGAAAATTGATAATGAGCCATTACCATCAAATGATCCATGATCCTAATGGAATGCAGCTGATTGGATGAGACACCTAAAAATGCATGCAACAAGAGAATTTTGATCACTGATGGAGGGATGAAGATACCGACACTAACAGAACCTATAAAAATTGGGCTTGGATAAGGTGTTACAGTGGTGTGTCCTTCACCATGAATGACACGATGTGTTATGGGAGTGCCATTCAGGAGTGGCAAGTGGCCATGTAGGAGGGAAAGCCATTGCACGAAATGTGTTGCAGGCAAGGTTATGGTGGCCAATGGTATATAAAGATGTCAAATAATATGAAAATGGATGTGATGTGTGCCAAAGGGTTGGGAAGCCATCACATCGTGAATAAATCCCATTACGATCGGTACATGCCTTACAAATATTTGAAAAAAGGGAAGTTGATTTCATAGGGCCGATCAATCCACCGATGCGTCACACTCAAGCTAGGTACATAATCACATCGACAAAATACTTCACCAGATGGGTCAAAGAAACACCGATGAAGGATTTCACAATAGATACAACCACAAGGTTTATATTTGAGAATATCATCTCACGGTTTGGGTGCCCTAGGAGCCTGACCAGTGACCAAGGAACTCATTTCATCAATGAAAAAATTGCTTCTCTGCTGCAAAAATTCATGATACAACATCACAAGAGCATTCCATATCACTCACAGGCCAATGGAACTATGGAATATTAATAAAATATTGGAGAAAGGGTTAACTAAGGTATGCTTAGCCAATAGGGATGATTAGGATGAGAGGGTGCCAACAACACTATGGGCATACCGCAACATGGTGAAGAGACTAGACAAACATACACCCTTCCAACTAGTGTATGGATAGAAGTCATGGTGCCGATTGAGTTCACCATTCCAAGCATATTTATCACCCATGACACTAAAATGACAGATTAGGCATCACACCAAAAGAGATTAGATGAACTATTGGAACCAGATGAAGCAAGGTTCTTAGCATATTTTCACCAATCGGTCGAATAGAGAAGGAAGAAAGCGTGGCATGATAGACACATCAAGTAGAAGGCACTTACAATCAGGGGGCATGTTTTATTATATGACAGTAAATTCCAAAATTTTCCATGCATGCTAGAAATGCACAGATTAGGCTCGTTCATAGTTGCGGAAATCATGGAGTCTAGAGCTGTCAAGCTCGTGCAACTAGATGGAGTACTACTACCAGGTTGGGTGAATGGCGCATGCTTGAAACCCTTCCACACATCAAATATTGCTATTCACAATTGATTGGGTCTCCGAAAGGGGATCATGGGTAGGATTAGGAGAAGTCAATAGGAGTCATTTAGTCAGTCATCATTTACTGTGTCGAGTATTTAGTTTCGGTTCTTATTTAGTATTTAACCTGCAATGATCATTCAGTCATTAAAATATTTCCAATAAGGATTTGGGACATTAGTTCAGTTGCGGCTTCAATTTCACCACACAACAACTGTTTGTGGTCGGGGGGTAAGTCACACGTGCTAGGGTTCCTCTCCTTAATAATTAGACAATAATTCTAGTGTCAGCCCAAATTTCCATAAAATCTTTCCCATTATAGCAAAAATTAAATCCTAAAGGTCTTCCATTATGATAGCATAATTAGCCATCAACTCCAACATTCCTTTTTTAGTAGTGGGTCAGCTAAGTTAGGTCTAGCTTAGTCGACGACAGATTAACACGTTCGAGTCTGCATAGGGAAAGTTGTTGTAGTAATTAGTTAACGAGACTCATTAGAAATGTCACGTCGAGTTGTTCTACTTATTTTGCATGGAAATGTCGAATTTATAGAGTTTGAAGCTAATGTAATAGAGTCAATCCAGTTGTAGTCCAGCTCTCAGTGTTGTCATCGAATAATTTTCTATCAGCCACAGGTGATTTCAGTTTATCAACGATGTTCCAACATGACAAAGGAAATTATTTCTGTTCCTGAAGTTAGGTTGGACGCAAGGATTTCAGTTACATAGCTGCTCTATGGAAAATATGATAAAGCCATGCTCATTGACAATGATTTGTTAGATTCTTTTCGATTCCCAGCCTTGAAGCAGGAAGTATATATAAAGAGAGTCACAAAGGAGGACGAGACAACAAAAATCAAGGTAAAAAATGACTACAGGGGAAATCAACGGTCCACATTGGTATATTTGAGGAGGTTACTTGTGTTTGTCAAGACTCTTGCAACAATGTAATGCACTAAATTGTTGATCAACAGGATGCACGGTGGGTTGCTCTATCTGGACAAGGAGTATCTGATTCATGCAGTCGATATTCAGAGACTTACATGTCTATCAAAAATGGGGGATACAGTTTTGACAACGTCCCAGACAAATTCAAAAAGAGAAAAGAAAGAGGGAGATGCCGACTACTATTCCAAGTACAACACCAAGAGAGGGGGAAAGGGAGCACAAATCAACTTCATAAACAAGGAGAAAATTAAGTTTTCTTGCTACATCATTGCAGGGAAGTTGATATGCCATTTATCAAAGAACGAGTACACGTTGGACACGATATCAATCGCAGAATATTGTATAGAGGGCGCCCAACTGAACTGGTGCACTTTTATCCTTAATGAGTTGTTTGAAGCCTGTGAAGATGTTTACAAGCGGACCACCAACTTCATCTATGGCTATCTAGTAGTGGCTCTAGCGATGTGGAAGTGGTGCCCACTAGAGGGCAGGGACTTAGTACCAATTTCAGAGGACCAACCCTTAGCTCTTTGATATGTACCATGGAGGACTTTGGGAGACCCGAGTAGCAAGGAAATCAATGAGGCTTCGTTTGGAGGTTGGTATATCAAAATTATTGAGGTGATCATAGAAATCAAAAGAATCCCCAAGTTGTTGCTAGATGAATCTTCAACATCAATTTAGTTAGGGGCTACTCACGGGAATACCTTCGTTAGGCCGCATTGCATTCACCTGCACACCTTTTAGATGCAGGCCCATAAATTTGTGCTATTAACTGAAGCATTTCATGAAGAGGTCGGGTTGTGGCCAACGTCACAGGGGAAATTAGAGAAGGGAAGTACCTGTACCTCCTTGATGAGATGCTACCATTGCCGTTACCAGGAGAAACAATTGCAGACACCAGGAAGCGGATAGATAAACATGATCTGCGGTTGGTCCTAACTCAAATGAAGAATCAGATGAGCTCTCTCAAGGAGACCATTGTGAGCATCACCATTTCATCAGGTTTGGTTCCTAACTCAGCTGAATTGCAAGGTTTTACACAGAAAAACCCTCTGGTCACCACCGCTCTTGTTGTTACCATACCACCTATTTGACCACATTCACAGTTTAAGCCGACCATTCCTAAACCCCGAAAAAAATAAGAAAGCCCCCAACCATAACCAAGAATCCAAAAGAAAACCCTTTAGTGAAAATCATCGACCTCACTATTGAGGGATCCCAGACCACCGCGGCCTCACCAATCATTGAAGAACTCCCACCTTCCACCTCCACAGTTTCATTGAACTCACGTGACCTATCCCCGCACACTGCATCCACCTCCGCAACCTTGTCAGATACCATTCCCTCTATGACATAGCTAGGCACATAAGACATGGATGTCGATTCCGTTATTCACTCTGCCACGACAGTCCCCAGTGGAGAAAATGTTACCACATCCATGCTATCCTTACTACTAGAGTTAGGCCCACTGCTGAACACAACGCTCGTCATCTCACAACCACTTGTTACCACTATCGAGCCCTTTGTGCTCCCCTTTCATTTAAATCCCCTTGTTTCACCGAATATTGTTGTAGAACCTTCGCAGTAAGCCACATCACACCACAGACATTCAGATAGGTCCGTCGCTAGTGGGCGACCCCTGCAGAGCCGATTCATGGATCCATCCAGCATGAAATAGAATGACCTCCAGAGCTGGTCGTCAGCTCAGTTGTTCATTTTTATACAACAAGCCACGCATAGGGCTACGAAAATTCACAATGACCTTGCCACCGATCACGAGAAATAACATCAACAAATTGCTTCCCTTATAGTCAAAAGTGACTAGCTTCGCTAGGACAATCAATAACTACAGGAACGAGTTGATCATATCACTTCATGGTTCGAGATGATCTGGCCGATCATATTTGATGTAGTCGTTGAGGCTCCGGAAGAATTCTTCGCTTGCACCCTGATTGAATGTTGCGACCACATCCAAGCTACATGCAACGGGATAATCTCCTCTAATAGAGAACTCAAGTAGAGCCTTGAAACTGCAAGGAATGCACTGCCAGACCCTTCAACAACATATGCAGATGATATTGAATAGAATATGCATCCTCTCTTAAAGCCTCCATCCTCGATGCTCTGAATGATGGGTTTACATTGTTGTAGCAGGTTCATGAATGGTCCGAAAACCTAGCAAAGAAGAATCAACCAGTCTACCCCCTCCACTAGAAAATTAATCAGCTCCTTGCAGATATCAGGATATCTAAGGAAAAGGATCAATGGAAGAAGTTCCAAGCAGAAGTCACCTCTCTGGAAGTCCACATCCAACAAATCATGGATGAATGAGCCAAGCTAAAACAAAATCTCCATGATCTCCGACCCCTGGTCTGAACTCCTGTGAACTCTTTGCAAGAAATCAATGAAGACATGGAAGAATAGTGGGCTTACCCACTGATGACTAGGCCAACCCAACCAACCTATAACATGTTGAAAAATTTCATAAAACAAGCAACGACAATCACCAGACATTGGTAAGCATCACTGAACAATGACACTAAATTCCGCCAGGGGACAATTGCCGCTGTGTCAGAGTTGGGGCCTTGGTTTTGAGAAGAAGCTGCATCAAAACAACAAGAAGAAGCAACAAAAACAACATCAACAACACCAGGGGAAGCACTCGCAACAATAATAGCAGAGGCACTGATAGAAATGTCAACAACACTAACAACACCAAGGGAAGATTGATTCGGGGAAAAGTCAATGGACTATGGTGAGGGCCTATTGGGGCCTTCCTTTTGAGATTTTGTGGATAAAGTAGTCGATGACAAGTAGTGGAGATGATCATTGAGAGTTGTGGAGTTGGAAACCAAGGGAAGTATGGAAACTGAAGGACTACTAGCAACTGTGAAGGAGTGACGAGAAGAAGTAGGGACAACCGAGCAAGGAAAGAGCAGAGGCAACCGAGAGTGAAGGTATCCAAGCAAAAGGAAAGTAGAACTGGAAGTCTAGGTAGATGACAAGAGATAAAATAGAAGAAACAGTGAATTAGGGTTGTTGCTAGCCAATATAGCAAGTCTGTATAGTTCTAGCCTTCATGTGTTGTGGAGTAATGCAAAAGGCTCCATGATCATGTTTGTACAAGGTTATGCTGGCTCTATGGTTTCTACTATTAATGATCAGGCCTTGAGCCTTATGCACTAAATTATGTTATGTTAATGGAGAAGATTGTTTCGAAACCACCTTGTGTCCTTGAACATTATGTTAACTCTTTAAATTTTTTATGAATGCATCAAGTTAGATAGTTTCTTGATATAACATGATTAGATCCTTGCGATCTGGTTAGTTTGTATGTTAAGTTACCATATTTTTCTCTCTTCCGTTTAATATGATTCCCCTAGTATCTAATTCCACCATAATCTAACTTCAGTTGTGACACGCCTCATGTGAGACTCCTTACCCTCCCAGGGTCAGGTGAAAATGTCGTCGTTGATACAGACTACAACGGAGCCTTGTTGGAACCTTGTGCTTGAACCCAAGGTATCAACCATGCTGTCATTTTCATGCCAACACATAAAAAACAATGGAATCCAGAGGTTAAACCACCTCCAACCTCACACTACCGTGATCTCACCTAAAACAATCCTGAGATCACAAAACCAAACCAAGTTTGGATGCCTCAAAATTCCTTCACCATCCCTTGAGGAATTTTCCTATCTTCACCCATTTGTTTATGGCTTCCTGGAGAAAACCATCTCCACCCATAACCCTTGGGATTTTTCCTCAGACCACATCACCTGGATCTAAAATATTCTGGTAATCCAAAGCTCAACCAAGAATGAATCCCATCACACCATGGCTATCTAGGAATTGGCAAAGCAAGGATGAAACCACAGCCAAACCAGGAAAAACCCATGCCAATGATAGCAAGAGAACCAAATACAGACATGCATGTACCATGCATGCCAAAAATAGCAAGGAAATCATACATGCAACTCGATACCTGCAAAGTAATCCCACTATAGCCACTTGAGCCAACCCTTCCTTGCTTGATCCTTGATTTCCTTTACTTTCTTGTCCTTCCTTTTCTTTATTTCTTCTCTCTGAATCCAATTCCTAAACTAAACTGAAAAAATGCCCCAAACTGATGCTTTGATTCCTTTTTATTATTGATGTCTCTAATTTCTTCATTTTCCCTCAATTTTCCTTCAATTTCCTCCTCACATGCAAGTTGTGATCTTTCATCTCATTTTTCTCCTATTATCCTTTATTCCATAAATAAAATGCTAATTAATGCATCTTTGACTTTTCAAATCCTTTTCCAATGCCTTTGCTAATTTCCTTATCCGTAATAAACAAGAAGTGATGCCCACTAGGATGGTTTTCCCAACATTTAGCTTGGAATACGTGTCCCATGACCTTGGTCTTATTTTTTGCCTTTATTAACTTTATTACATGAAATTTTAACCCTGGGCTATTACAAAGATGGATAAGGAAACAATTTATATTAGGAAACAATTGTTGGCATTATGTTTCTGGTATGGCTCTATGATTCATGGGTTGTACTTGATGGCAACTCATACAGGTGGCAAAACTCTGATCAGGCTCTCAAAATGATAAAAATTAAGAGGTGCGCATGTGCGCAGTGAAAAGCGTGCGTACACGCAGGTGTGCCGTGAAGGGGTTGCGGCCATACACGCAGGTCACCCGTTCAGAAGGTGCGTACCCCCAGTTCACTTACTTCAAGGCAGAGAAGCGCGCTCACGTGGGGTTTCCTATGTTTGGCCCGTGGTATTTAGCCCGCCGTTCTTGATTCTATGGTTTTGGCCCGTGGTATAGGATCTAATTTAGCCCCGGTTTGGATCCCTTGTATTGGTTATTGATGGTTTTGCCCCATGTTGTGAATAAGGGCTTGACTATAAATAGGGAAGGAGATCACTTGGCTAAGGTATCTTTTGCAAATTGAATATCTTAAGATATGAAATATTGGGGTATCGGTTTAAAAGCTTGATCTATATAAAAGTGAAGTTGAAAGTGAATCTATGAAGTGTGATCTCTCGGGTGCATGATCAGATCTGGGCATCTGACTATCTGTGGCACACTGGTGGACTGCCAATTTGGCCCTAATCAGAGGTACGCAGGTAATTAACCATGCAACTGCGTGGGTACGCAGAGCAGAAGAAGGCGTAGTGCGTGGGTACGCAGAGCAGAAGAAAGCGCAGTGCATGGGTACGCACAGCAGATGAAGGCGCAGTGCGTGGGTACGCAGCGCGATAGTGGTTCAGGTGCGGAGGCATAGTGAAAGTATGCGGCGCGATAGAAGCAGTAACTGCGGAGGCACAATAAAAGTACGCGGCGCGACAGAAACAGTGGGTGCGTGGGCACAGTGAAGGTACGTGGCGCATTTAAAGGAACAGTGCGTGTATACGTAGAGCAGTTCAGGGATCTCTGCGGGTATACGCAGAGGTGCAGAAGGTGAAGTGCGTAGCAATGCATGCCTCAGAAAGAAAAACTGCGTATCTGTATTAAGACATTTATTTGACTGACTTTTCTCTGTAAATAAGGTGTTCTGGGTTTAGTTTACTGTCACTATTGATCTGGTTACTGCAGTTGACTGGGTGATTTACTTGTACTTGATGGTCTCTTGATGTTTATGGATCCAGTTTGAAAATTTATGAAAAGTGGTCCTTGAAAGAAAAGAAGAAGGGGGTTGTAGCCCCCTTCCAGGAGAGACTGGAAAACGAGAGAGAGTTGTAGCTCTCTGCAGGTTGCAGCCTACATACTGGTAAAGGACTGCACCAGTACAAAACCATTGTAAAAGGAGTTTCTAATTTGAAAGAAGATAGAGACATATTGCAGCAGGTGGTTTTCTCCCACATTAGGTTTCCACCTTATATCTGGTGTTCTTTGGTGTGACTATCTGTTTTTCTTGTTCATGCTCATTATTTTATGGTACTGACATGCAAAAATAATTCAAAGTATAAATAAGGAAGATTTATTAAAAGAACTTGATAATACTGATTCACCCCCCCTCTTAGTATTATTTCCAACAATTGGTATCAGAGCAGGTCCTTCATAGAAGCTTGATCGCTTGAAGGAAGATCATTCATCATGAGCAACTAGGAGAGGGAAGCATCAATTAGGCCACCAATTTTTGATGGGACAAACTTCAATTATTGGAAGGTAAGAGTTACTGCCTATCTTCAATCTCTTGGTACAGAAGTTTGGGATATCATAGATACAGGCTACACTTTTCCTTCAGCTACTCCTACAGATACGGTCGAAAAGAAGAAATATGAAACAAATGCTAAAGCAATCAATACTCTGCTGGGATGCTTATCTCAAACAGAATTCGTGAAGGTTATGCAATATAAATCCGCAAAAGAAATATGGGACAAGATTGTCTTGAGCTACGAAGGAGATGAACAGGTAAAGCGTGCTAAACTTCAAACCCTCAGGATTCAATATGAGAATCTCAGAATGTATAATGATGAAAGTGTGGCTAACTATTTCCTTCGGGTAGACGAGATTGTTAATTGCATGAAAAACTTGGGTGAAGAAATAAAAGAGGCTATTGTGGGTGAAAAAGTTCTAAGATCATTGTCCCCCAAGTTTGAATCTAAAGTGTCTGCAATAGAAGAAAAGGAAAATCTACGAACTCTTACTATGTCTCAGCTACACGGAATCCTAACTGCTTATGAAATGAGAAAGGGAGGTCCATCAGACAGAAGAGAAGCTGCTTTCAAAGGCTTCAGGAAAAGGAGACTACTATGAAGCAAGTCACGTGCCAGAAGAAGAAGAAGAAGAATCAAATTTTGTCAGAAATCTTCAAAGGGGTACTGGAAGGTTTAGAGGTAAGTTACCTTTTAAATGTTTTGCTTGTGGAAGAGTAGGTCATTATGATGCGAAATGTCCTCATAAGGATAAGATTGACAAAGGAAAGGAACCTGCTAGATGGAGCAAGAAACATAATGCAAATAAGAAAAGCTACTACACTCATGAAGATAGTGATGGTCTATCAAATAGTGATGAAGATGAACGAGGTAATGACTATAAACTTTTAATGGCATTTGAAGATGATGATTGCATGGATGCTATAGATGTGGATAGCTTTCATGAAGAAATTTCTAGACTCAAGACATGTATAGAAGAAAAGAATATGATCATTGATACTCTACAATTTCAAATTGATGAAAAAGAAAAATATCTTGAAAAGTTAGAAGGTGAAATTGTTGGTCTTAGAAAAGAGATTGAGAAAACAAAGGCTATTAATCTTAAGTTTGTCAAAGGATCTGAAACTCTGGATGAGATCATCAATGTACAACGTTCTCCACTAAACAAGACAGGTCTGGGGTATAATGGAGAAACTTCTCAAGCATCCACCTCAAAGAGTTATCTTGATGCAGCAAGAAGGAATGAGCAAAAGCACAATGGAGATCACCAGGTAAAGCAGGAACGAATTACATCAAGAACAAACAAATACTATCAGGTAAACCAAGGGCAATCCGTTTTAAGGATGAACAAAAGCTACAACCAGCCACAGGTAAAATCCTCTCAATTTGCTTCAAGAATGAATGACAATAGAAATTACAATCATTTGGCCGGAAGATTTGATAACCACAGAAGTTTCTTCAATGGACAATGCTTCTCTTGCCATAACTTTGGTCACAAAGCAGCTCAATGTGTTGCATATAAAACAATCATGACTAGAGAAGCTAAAAAAAAAGAAGTATGACCGGGATTACAAAAAGGACCTATAACAACTTTTCGGCTCTTGAAAATGAAGTTGAATGTTCTATTTGCAATAACTTTGGTCATGAAGATTCTGAATGTAGGAGCAGGTTTCAGCAGACAAAGGAACAAGCCTCAAGCACCAAAACATGGAGAATAAAGGAACCACAAACAGAAAGATGTGGGATATCATTTTATGCAGAGAGACAGGAAAATATATGGTACATTGACAGTGGATGTTCGAAGCATATGACAGGTGATAAAGAAAAACTTGAATCATATTCTGCTTTAGAAAAGGGAAAGAAATTTTCTTTTGGAAATGATACTCCTGCAGCTATAAAAGGAAAAGGCACTGCTCAGTTAAAAGAAAAGGTCAAAGCTGGAAATGTTTTGTATGTTGATGGATTGAAACATAATCTTCTGAGTGTCAGCCAAATGTGTGATCAAGGAACCGAGGTGATATTTAGATCAAATGGATGTCTTGTTCGTGATCTTGATACAGGTAAAACAGTGATCAAAGGTGAAAGAACTCCAAATAATCTATACATATTTGAAGAAGGACAACAACAATGCTATCTAAGCAAGGATGATGAACACTGGTTATGGCACCGAAGGTTGGGGCATCTAAGCTTTTCACAAATAAGGAAAGCATGCAAAGATCAGGCAGTTCGCGGTCTTCCAGATATCAAAATTCCAGACAACACCATATGCAAATCATGTCAGTTTGGAAAGCAAACCAGAACTAACTTTCTGGGGAAGGAAGGATTAGCTAGCATACCTCTTGAGCTAGTACATACAGATGTATGTGGTCCATTCAGGAAAAGGACACCTCGAGGAGAAGAATACTTGATATTATTCATTGGCGATTTCTCCAGGTTTGTCTGGTTAGGACTTATGAAGCACAAAGATGAAGCATTCGAAAATTTCAAATCCTTTAAAGCCTTGGTTGAAAATGAGTCAGGATACAAAATTAAGTGCCTCAGATCCGACAGAGGTGGGGAGTTTACCTCAAATGAATTTTTCGATTTCTATGAAGAACATGGGATAAGAAGAGAATTCTCTATAGCTAGAACTCCTCAGCAAAATGGAGTGGTGGAAAGAATGAACAGAACAGTCCAACAAATGGCTCGTGCTATGCTTGATGAGTCTGGAACTCCCGCAACTTTCTGGGGTGAAGCTGCATATGCTGCGGTTGTTATTCTCAACAAAACAAATGTTCGGGTGAACAACACTCAAACCCCTCATGAGCTCTGGTATGGTGAGACTCCTTCGGTAAAGCACTTCAAAATCTTTGGGAGCAAATGCTATATTAAGAATACTGATGAGCAACTTGGCAAACTTGAACCTAGAGCAGATGAAGGCATTCTTCTTGGTTATTCTCCACATAGAAAAGCATACAAGTGCTACAATAAAAGACTTGGAAGAATTGTTGACAACATTGATGTAGTGGTTGATGAGAAGGGATACATTCCTAGGCAAGTAAATCATGAAGATATCGAAGAAGATGAAGACTACCCTCAAAGACAGAATGATGAAGAAGAAGAACCTCAAGAAGAACCAGAGGAGCAGATAAGGATAGAAGAGAAGACTCCATCCAGATATGTTCAGAAGAATCATCCAGAATCTCAGATTTTGGGGCAGAAAGAAGCAGGTGTAGAAACAAGAAGAACAATTGCAGAAACTTCAAGCTATTTGGCATTACTCTCTTCCACTGAACCACAAAATGTGAAAGAGGCATGCAAAGATGAATGTTGGGTCAAAGGAATGGATGAAGAACTTGAGCAGATCGAAAAGAACAACACTTGGGAGCTGGTTCCTAGACCAAAGGATAAGAATGTTATAGGGACAAAATGGGTCTTCAAAAATAAATTGAATGAAAATGGAGAAGTAATTAGAAACAAGGCCAGACTTGTTTGTAAAGGGTATGCGCAGCAAGAAGGAATAGATTTTGAAGAAACTTTTGCTCCTGTTGCAAGACTTGAGGCCATCCGAATGTTCCTTTCTCTCTCAAGCTTTCAAAACTTCAAAGTATTTCAAATGGACGTGAAATCAGCCTTTCTGAATGGAGACTTGGAAGAAGAAGTATACATTGAGCAGCCAGATGGTTTCATTCTTGGAAATGATCCAAATCTTGTACGCAGATTGAAAAAGGCTCTTTATGGTCTCAAACAAGCTCCAAGGGCTTGGTACTATCGTTTGGACAAATATCTTCATCAACAAGGTTTTTCAAAAGGATCAGCAGATAGCAATCTTTATATAAAAGTTGAAAACGACAAATTGCTAATACTTGTTGTGTATGTAGATGACATTATTTTTGGCAGCAATGAAGAAGCTATGAGTCAAAGCTTTGCCTTGGTTATGCAGAAAGAATTCGAAATGTCCTTGCTGGGAGAACTGACATATTTTCTTGGTTTGCAAATCCAACAAAAAGAAGGAGGGATCTTTTTGTCTCAAACCAAGTATCTCAAGCAGATTTTGAAGAAATATGGAATGGAAGATGCAAAACCAGTATGTACACCCATGGTCACAGGATGTAGCCTCAGCGCAAATGATGAATCAGCAGCAGTGCATCAACCAACCTACAGATCTATGATTGGAAGTCTACTTTATTTGACAGGTACCCGACCAGACATCATGCATGCAGTGGGAATAGTTGGAAGATTTCAAGCAAATCCAAAGGAAACTCATCTTCAAGCAGTGAAGAGAATTTTTAAATATCTTTAAGGGACTCAAAATTATGGCTTATGGTATCCTAGAGATACAGATCTCACACTTCATGCTTATACAGATGCAGATTGGGCAAGAAGCGTGTATGACAGGAAGAGCACAAGTGGTGGTGCGTTCTTTATGGGTTCCAGATTAGTATCTTGGTTCAACAAGAAACAAAGTTCGATTGCCTTATCTACAGCTGAAGCAGAATATGTTGCTGCTGCATCTTGCTGCACTCAACTCCTTTGGATGATGCAGACCTTGCAGGATTTTCAAATCACTTGTACACCACCTATCTCCATCCTATGTGATAACACAAGTGCAATCAGCATTTCAAAGAACCCAGTCATGCATTCAAAGACCAAGCACATACCGATCAAGTATCATTTTCTCCGGGAACAAGTACTTGAACAAAAGGTCAAGTTGGAGTATGTTCCTTCTAAGGAACAAGTTGCTGATATACTCACCAAACCATTGCCCAGGGAGACCTTTGAATACCTCAGGCAAAAGCTGGGGGTTGTTGATGCATCATCATGTTGTTGAATCTCTTTTGATTGATGGTTGTACGCAAGGTTCATCTGGGGTATATTCGTACAATTGCTGGGTTGCGGATTGGTCGAAGATCGAATGGCACAGGTTCAGGGGGAGCATATAATTCATTGTTGGCATTATGGAGGAAGTACATCATGGATGCTGGTCTAAATATTGCTGCAATATGTCTCTATTTCTTTCATGGTCATTTATGGTGTTTGGTGGATTATGGTTCTTCTTTGCAGATCTGGTTTATAGTCAGGGGGAGCATGTTCTTAGGGGGAGCATAGCCCTTTGCCCTTGATGTCAAAGGGGGAGAATGAAGTTGAAGATTTTGAGGTTGCCATCAAGTCCAAAGGGGGAGATTGTTGGCATTATGTTTCTGGTATGGCTCTATGATTCATGGGTTGTACTTGATGGAAACTCATACAGGTGGAAAAACTCTGATCAGGCTCTCAAAATGATAAAAATTAAGAGGTGCGCATGTGCGCAGTGAAAAGCGTGCGTACCCGCAGGTGTGTCGTGAAGGGGCTGCGGCCATACACGCAGGTCACCCGTTCAGAAGGTGCGTACCACCAGTTCAGTTACTTCAAGGCAGAGAAGCGCGCTCACGTGGGGTTTCCTATGTTTGGCCCGTGGTATTTAGCCCGCCGTTCTTGATTCTATGGTTTTGGCCCGTGGTATAGGATCTAATTTAGCCCCGGTTTGGATCCCTTGTATTGGTTATTGATGGTTTTGCCCCATGGTGTGAATAAGGGCTTGACTATAAATAGGGAAGGAGATCACTTGGCTAAGGTATCTTTTGCAAATTGAATATCTTAAGATCTGAAATATTGGGGTATCGGTTTAAAAGCTTGATCTATATAAAAGTGAAGTTGAAAGTGAATCTATGAAGTGTGATCTCTCGGGCGCATGATCAGATCTGGGCATCTGACTATCTGTGGCACACTGGTGGATTGCCAATTTGGCCCTAATCAGAGGTACGCAGGTAATTAACCGTGCAACTGCGTGGGTACGCAGAGCAGAAGAAGGCGCAGTGCGTGGGTACGCAGAGCAGAAGAAGGCGCAGTGTGTGGGTACACACAACAGAGGAAGGCGCAGTGCGTGGGTACGCAGCACGACAGTGGTTCAGATGCGGAGGCACAGTGAAAGTACGCGGCGCGATAGAAGCAGTAACTGCGGAGGCACAGTAAAAGTACGCGGCGTGACAGAAACAGTGGGTGCGTGGGCACAGTGAAGGTACGCGGCGCATTTAAAGGAACAATGCGTGGATACGCAGAGCAGTTCAAGGATCTCTGCGGGTATACGCAGAGGTGTAGAAGGTGAAGTGCGTAGCAACGCATGCCTCAGAAAGAAAAACTGCGTATCTGTATTAAGACATTTATTTGACTGACTTTTCTCTGTAAATAACGTGTTCTGGGTTTAGTTTACTGTCACTATTGATCTGGTTACTGCAGTTGAATGGGTGATTTACTTGTACTTGATGATCTCTTGATTTTTATGGATCCAGTTTGAAAATTTATGAAAAGTGGTCCTTGAAAGAAAAGAAGAAGGGAGTTGTAGCTCCCTTCCAGGAGAGACTGGAAAACGAGAGAGAGTTGTAGCTCTCTGCAGGTTGCAACCTGCGTACTGGTAAAGGACTGCACCAGTACAAAACCATTGTAAAAGGAGTTTCTAATTTGAAAGAAGATAGAGACATATTGCAGCAGGTGGTTTTCACCCACATTGGGTTTCCACCTTATATCTGGTGTTCTTTGGTGTGACTATCTGTTTTTCTTGTTCATGCTCATTATTTTATGGTACTGACATGCAAAAATAATTCAAAGTATAAATAAGGAAGATTTATTAAAAGAACTTGATAATACTGATTCACCCCCCTCTCAGTATTATTTCCAACAACAATTGAAGATATCTCAAGACATGTAGAAGAGCTATGTAGATCAACAAAGGACACACACGAAATTCCAAGTGGGAGATCTTGCGTATCTTTGCATCAAACCAAGGAAAATTTCTTTAAGGATTGGGTTTTGTGCCATGATGGAACCATAGTTTTGTGGGTCATTTCATATTATAAAAAGAGTGGGTTGGTGGCCTATAGATTGGATTTACCACACACGGTGAAGGATCATGATGTTTTCCATATCTCATTACTTAAAAAGTATGTACATGATGCTAAACATATTGTTGATTGGTATGTGATACAAGTGGAATTCGTGGAAGAATTTCATCCATAGCCAATGTGTGTCCTAGGTCGGAGGCATATCACACTCTGAAATTGAGTAATCGAGTAGTTCAACGTGCAATGGGGGAACTTTAAATTGGATGAGGCCATATGGGAGAAGGCTGAGCAAATAAGGGTGTCATACCCATTTTTGTGCTCGGTATAGAGCATGGTTGAAATTGTGTTCAGGTATAGAACATTAAGGATGGTGTTCCTCTAAGGGGGTGGGGTCTGTAACAACCCTTTTTGTAATTACTCTTGTAATCATAATTATGAATTGTAATTCATGTAATTAATTATGGAAATGTAAACACAATGACTAGCTAAGAGGAGTGGACAAGGATTCAAAGTTTTGAGGAGGAGTTGCTTGGGAAGTTGGCAAGTCAAGGCTGTGCATTAATGGGAACAAACCCTTTGACTGAGTTTTAATGGTCTGCATGATAGGAAGGGAGGTGGAGCATGGGATTCTTGAGTGGAGGACAAGCCCATACCCCCTTTGTCATACCTCGTGGGCTACACTATTTGGTCAACATGCAAGGGTCTCACAAGGGGGTCGGTGGAGAGAGGAGCCAATGGAAAAGGAAGAAGGGATGAAGATTGAGTGGATTTTCACACAACAACACAAAGATAGAGAAATGAAAACTGTGGAAAATAACAACAACACACTTAGAAACAAGTGTGGATTACCTAGAACAAGAAATCACATACTCGATTATGTGTTGTGGGTGTTTTGTATGATAAAGTAGGCATACAAGGGTTTACAAGTAAATATATCTATGGGAACATAGAAGCATTCTAGGAAAATGTTGGTGCTACAGCGAAGGTACACAAGGTAGCATGGTCAAAGGAAAAAAAGTGGATATTCAAAGTATTTTGGAGTCCTGCCGGGTTGAGTAGGTGGAAGATCTGTTTGCTTTGGATCCCTATTTTATAGAGGATAGACTTTATGTGTTTTTTGATGACTATGGGAATTGTAGTTGAATATTAGTTTACTTTGGATTCCTGGGTGAACAGGTAGAGACACTGGAATACATATTCCTGAATTAAGGAGGTGAAGGTGGAGCAGTCTATGGATTCTTGTGTAGTTGATTGATTGGAATGTTGAATTCCCTTGAGAACTTCTCCTCAGACTCTAAATATGGATCGGGGGTGGTTAGTTGCAAGAAATATTGCAATGCATTTGGCCTGTGGTTGGGTGGAGAGTGGAAGTCCCTCCCTTAGTTTCTAGTCATTAAGATTATCATATAAGTATTATGTATATCCACCTATGTATGAATATGTTACATTGTGAATGGAATTGATATTGTTATGTGTTATAACAATGTGTGTATCAACATTGTGTGCATAGGAAGGTGTTATTCCTAGATGTTAATAATGAGATGCATGTGTTTGTTCTCATGGGTTAAGGGATTTGCATATCCTTATAGTTGTTGATGTAGTCTTAAGTACATGGTTAATTGTATAGTCTTGTTTGCATGCTTGATTGGGGCTTGATTGGGATTAATGAGATATATTGTGCATGATTTCATGGTTTCCTAATGATCATAGAAATTTGAATGGTCTAGTCTATTGAATGATTTTATGCTGCATTACATGTTTTTCATTGGTTTTGATGATGTTGGGATTTGGGATGTTGTCTGTTATGAGTGTGCCTAGAAAGCAGGGAAGTGTTAACTATTGTTGGATTATCTAAGAGACTGATAAAGGGGCAAGCCTATAAGCTTCAATGGACAAGTAGTGTTTTGAGAAACACTGGTCTACAAGGGAGACTAAGTGTGGTATCAGGAATCATTAATTGACTATGTTTGATGCAAAAGACTTGAGCTCAGTCAGGAGAGATAGAGAAATTGTAAAATGGATAAGGACACAGAGTTGACTAGAGTGTGGGACAAAAATATCCACATCTCATGCCATGAAATATTTATGTCATACAACGCCAGAATGGGCAAATGATGGTGGTGTAAGTAGGTGCGGTAGACATAAGGCATGTGATAGGAGTTTACCCACCACCTACTGCCAAAATATTTGTATCATTTTAGAAGTGTAAAGGTCCATCCAACATGGGTGGATGATGTTGAAGGAGAGAGATGTGGGATGCGATGAGAAGTTTCCCATTAGCTAAATAAAGAAATGTCCATCCTAGGGGAGTGGAAGGAAACATGCTCCAGGAAAATGACTATGTGTTAAATAACATGGATTAATCAACTATGATCATAAACCATATAACAGAAACTCATGGGATTACATGACGGTCAGGAGCCATTCATCAGATTACTCGAAGGTCGAAAGCTAGAGGGACCCTCAGCTAGGTTGAGTAGGCAAAATACATGTAGGCTAAGGAAGTCTATGTGGCTATCATGACATGGAAAAGTGACATCATCAAGATTGGAAGGGTGATGACATGGAAACTAGGACTGAAGTGTTGCTAGAAGACACGAGGTGATTGGTGGTGCCACTTAGAGCATGAGAACTACATGGCATGGAAGGGGAAGTTGGCATGGTTTGCAACCATGTCACCATGGAGCATGAGTCCTCAAAGTGGATGGAAGTAGGTTTTGAAGGTGGGGTGCAGGCTAACAAAATTTTTGGGACATAACTATCCCCATCACTTAACTAGTAAATGTTTGTTGCATCCTATGTGCACTAGCAAGGTGTGGTCATAGATTGATGGAGGGCACATGATGTAAATTTACCTCATCACCTGACGTGAAAGGTTACGTCACACCAAAAAATTATAGGAGCGGGACACTCTTAGCAGAGGGTGTGCCCCGAAGGCATGGGGGCATGATAGCACTGTGATGTGGCTAGCATCGTGTGGGACCTCGATGTTAGTGTGAAAATTACTTAGGGCTAGGGTTGACAACTCAATAGAGAAAAAAAAAAAGTCAACAAACAAACTCAAGCAAACATGCATACAACTTGAATTGACAAAGTAGGTTTATAGTGCATACCCATAGATCCTACGTTTAACGATGTTCCCACAGGGTCAAAACCATAATTTCTCCTCATGAAGTTGCAAACCTACATGATGAACAAGAAACCAGATGCATATCACAACATTCAAAGCATATATGCATATAATCAAATCAGTCCATAAAAAAATCCATTATACATTCATATTCCGATAAGAAATAGACAATGCATGAGCCTCTTTATTGAAATAACAATAGTAGGAGGTAGTTAAGATTGGTTATTCCATAGGCTATTGTAGGTGGTATTCCATTCTAACACGTAAACCTTACCTGAAAAATAGGTTATTTATTTATTTATTCAATTTTAAAAAGTTGTACATGGGAAGCTTTCAAAGGAGTTGTGTACATATGCAATTTTACAGTGTGTAAAGTGCATATATTAATTTTGAAATTTTCTTTTTTAAGATAAGGACAAGTCTGCAAGGGAAAAGGGATCTACGCATGCCAATCAAGAGCATCTAGTGAACATGAGTGGAAACATATGCTATAACACTTGTGTGAGGTGGTAGTACCATGTGGGTGACACATGGTACTTCCTTTCTAATATGGCAGGGTAGTAAAAACCAAAATTCAAATGGACATAACTTTTGATTTGAAAATTAGATTAAGGAAAAAATTATATTGTCAAAAATATCTCAACAAATTGAATGAAATGGTGTTACCCAAGGTTAATTTTTCCAACTTTGGGAAATGAGGAATTTTGTAACCAATTCCTCCATATGCGAACGCTATCATAACTTCATTGGATCACTACTTTATAGCACATATGGTATCTCCTATATCTCGACCAAATGCTAGAACCTCACTTGGTTGTGTCTGTAACATATATCCAGGACTCATAGTTATATCAAATTTTGAGAATTCCACCAAATCGTTGGTGTAGTGTGCAAGTGTTAGAAGCCATGAATAGAAAGCATCATTAACATGATGATGAAATCGTTGGCTAGGTGTTAATTTCATTTATATTATCATTTTTGTTTAGCTCACAAGAATAATAACTATTGTTACTAGTTATAAGTTAAGAGTCATGTTTTTGTATAAATATGCCAACTATTTGAAGCAAAAAAAACAAATACCATATACTCTGTTATCCTCTTTCCTGATATATATATATATATATATATATATAGCTCTGTGTGTTGATTTGCGCTAATACATTGTGTTGTCCTATTTCGTACGAGTTTGGAAGCCTAATCTTTTGCATGCGCTGGATGCTTAAGTGCATAGAGGCATAGACCGATCTTGAGCAGGGGCCCACTCAAGGTATGACTCCTTGCCAATAATTTTCCTGTTCAATCTATAAGTAGGTTTATATTTCTCTATAGCATTGCGAATTTAGTTGATTTTCATTTTGTAGTAAAGATGATATTTTATTTTCAAGTACATGTGTTATTTTATTTTATTTTATTTTCTAGAAGTGTGATATTTCATTTTCCAGCAATTTGATATTTTATTTCTAAGCACTTGTGGTTGCATGATTTATAATTTTTCTGACTTAGTAGTTTTGGGAATTTTGCTGCCTACTCTATGAGTAGAAGCTACATAATATAATGCTATAGAATTGCTTAAAATAAACTAAGTGACACTAAGCTCAGAGAAAGTTTGGGTACTTGAGGTGCTACATAACCATGGTGTGTATATCATCCATAGGTTGATTCTCCCACTGGGTCACAAATTCCTATGCATTCCCTTGCTTAGGTCATCCCAATAAGTCTAAGGAATTGTCTCTTTTGA
Organism: Pinus tabuliformis; assembly: GCA_031772625.1. Taxonomy (NCBI): domain Eukaryota; kingdom Viridiplantae; phylum Streptophyta; class Pinopsida; order Pinales; family Pinaceae; genus Pinus; species Pinus tabuliformis. The sequence goes on along the minus strand of CM062817.1, from coordinate 944,987,738 downwards.
AAACTGCGTGAAGAGCCTAACAAGTTTACCAAAACCAGTCTGACAATTAAGATGACCTATGTATCCTAAACCTTTGTTGAAATTATCAATCATATAAATACATCATCGGTTTGGTATGTGTTATATTCTTTCATGAACATTTTTTGGATGTTTTTTGAATCTGTGGTTTTTGGGCACATGGTGGTTTTTCCAATGGATTTTTAGATCTGGTCAAAGGAACTATAGTTATATTCTAATACATGGTTAATGGATTGAGGTTTTATGAATGCTAAAACATGTATATAATGTAACATTGGAACATAATGAAAAATCAATATGGTTTTCCTAATTTTGGGTTCCAATAGAAAAATATATGTATATATTTTCTCTGATTTCCATTATATCATTCTTGTTAGTTTTAAGAATTTGTTTGTAGGTATTATTTATACAGGGTTAAAATATACAACAAGGTTTTAATCAACTCCTAAAATGAGTCATCAATTAGCTACAAAAAGGATCTTTAGAGATTTAAAGGCCATAATAGACTTTGGTTTATGGTATCCCAAAGGTAAGAATTTTTATTTAACTGCATATATAGATTTTATGAGAAAATTTTCGGCGTAAATCACATGAAATTTCATTTGTCGACGCATTTCGAACCAACAAGTGTGGTTCATCGTCAGGACAAGTTGAAGAAACAGATCTAGCTTTGCCTATTAAATAGTTTGAGCAGGACCTCCAACGACTATATTTCTTGACCAAGCAACGGCTATATGGACTAACGGCTAAATTTGACCGGGAAACGGTTAGTTGAACAGGATTAAGGGCATGACCTCTATTTTTATAATTCCAATGAATATTAAATTGATAGTTAGTTATATAAAGGTTAAAAGGACTACGAATAATTATAACTATAACTTAAAATAAATAATTTTTAAAATAAATAAATTAATAGTTAGTTAAAAAAATGATTAAATATATAAATAATAGTGTAATAACTTAATAAGAGATGTTAAAATATAGTTAGTTATATTTTTATTAAAAAGTTAAAGGGACATATTTTATTAACTTATAATTTGAAATATATATTAAAATAAATTGATTATAAAATAAATTTAGTTTAAATTAGTAGTTATTTACAAATATTATAGAAATTTTAGGGGGTTATACAAATAATTATAACTATAACTTAAAATAAATAATTTTTAAATTAAATTAATTAATAGTTAGTTAAAAATTATTAAATATATAAATAATAGTGTAATTAATTATTATATTTTTATTAAAAAGTTAAAGGGACATATTTTATTAACTTATAATTCGAAATATATAGTAAAATAAATTTATTTTAAATTAGTAGTTATTTACAAATATTATAGAAATTTTAGGGGGTTAGAAAGAATATTTTAAAATTATATATATATATATATATATATATATATATATATATATATATATATATATATATATATATATATAGATATAGATATAGATATAGATATAGATATAGATATAGATATAGATATATATATATCTATATATATATATATATATATATATATATATATATATATAACATATTATCCTAATAAATAGAATTATTATTAGAGTTTTGAAAGGAATAATTGCATTGTTACTATCAATATAATAGTGTTACCATAATATTAAATTAATTTATTAATGAAGTTGTATACTTATAAACTAAATAAAAGTAAAATAACCCTGAAGAGTGACTAAGAGGCAAGGGCCGAGACCCAACAACTCAAGATTATCCAAACTAATAAAGGCCAAAGACAGAAGGAAACAGGAAAACAAGGGGAAACCGGGACCAAGAAAAAAAAGAAAAAGGGAGGGAAGAAAATGACTAGGAAGAGAGGGCAAGGATCCAATAACTACTGATCTTCCATTTGTCCTCTCTATTGAGATTGTTTGATCTTTTTTCAATCTCAAGGGCTTCCCTAAATTTCCGGTGATGGAACTATGAAACCTTAGCAATAATACTCGCCTCCTCGATACAAACATGATGCTTGGTACTCTCCACATGTTTAGCTAAAGCGGAAGACTTGGTTCTCCTGTGCTTGAGGTCAGCTGTGTGCTCACTAATCCTTTGATTAAGGCTCAGAAGTTGAGTGTTCTCAACACCCTTGCTTCTCGTGCCCTTAGGATCTCTGATGAAAAGAGCTTCGAGAAAGAGAAATCCCACCTCCTTAATGTCTTTGTTGAGAATGGTTATAGTAAATACCTGGGTCAGAAAGCATTCCTCAAAGCTGCCAAAAATTCCTTAACTAGAAGAGAACCGAAAGAGCGGGTCCCAGGTGTCCATCTTCCGTTTGTGCAGGGGACTACTGATAAGATTGCTAGGATTCTTAGGAAGTATAATGTCCCCTCGACCTTTAGACCCCTCAACACCATTCGTAAGTCACTCAGATCTGTGAAGGATCCTATCGACCCTAAGGATATGAAAGGGGTATATATTATTCCTTGTTCTTGTGGGACCCCCTATATTGGTGAGACTGGTCGCTCCATTAATCAAAGGATTAGTGAGCACGCAGCTGACCTCAAGCACAGGAGAACCAAGTCTTCCGCTTTAGCTGAACATGCGGAGAGTACCAAACATCATGTTTGTATCGAGGAGGCGAGTGTTATTGCTAAGGTTTCGCAGTTCCATCACCGGAAATTTAGGGAAGCCCTTGAGATTGAAAAAAGACCGAACAATCTCAATAGAGAGGACGGATGGAAGATCAGTAGTTGCTGGATCCCAGCCCTCTCTTCCTAGTCGTTTTCTTCCCTCCCTCCTTTTTTTTTGTTCTTGGTCCTGGTTTCCCCTTGTTTTCCCGTTTCCTTCTCTCTTTGGCCTTTATTAGTTTTGGATAATCTTGAGTTGTTGGGTCCCAGCCCTCGCCTCTTAGTCACTCTTCAGGGTTATTTTACTTTTATTTAGGTTATAAGTATACGACTTCATTAATAAATTAATTTAATATTATGGTAACACTATTATATTGATAGTAACAATGCAATTATTCCTTTCAAAACTCTAATAATAATTCTATTTATTAGGATTATATATATATATATAATAATAATAATAATAATAATATTCTTTCTAACCCCCTAAAATTTATATAATATTTGTAAATAACTACTAATTTAAAATAAATTTATTTTATAATTAATTTATTTTAATATATATTTCGAATTATAAGTTAATAAAATATGTCCCTTTAACTTTTTAATAAAAATATAATAATTAATTACACTATTATTTATATATTTAATAATTTTTAACTAATTATTAATTAATTTATTTCAAGTTATAGTTATAATTATTCGTATAACCCCCTAAAATTTGTATAATATTTGTAAATAACTATTAATTTAAACTAAATTTATTTTATAATCAATTTATTTTAATATATATTTCGAATTATAAGTTAATAAAATATGTCCTTTTAACTTTTTAATAAAAATATAACTAATTATATTTTAACATCTCTTATTAATTTATTACACTATTATTTATATATTTAATAATTTTTTAACTAACTATTAATTAATTTATTTTAAAAATTATTTATTTTAAGTTATAATTATAATTATTCGTAGTCCTTTTAACCTTTATATAACTAACTATCAATTTAATATTCATTGGAATTATAAAATAGAGGTCATGCCCTTAATCCTGTTCAACTAACCGTTTCCCGGTCAAATTTAGCCGTTAGTACATATAGCCATTGCTTGGTTAAGAAATATAGTCGTTGGAGGTCCTGCTCAAACTATTTAATAGGCAAAGCTAGATCTGTTTCTTCAACTTGTCCTGACGATGAACCACACTTGTTGGTTCGAAAGACGTCAACAAATGAAATTTCATGTGATTTACGCCGAAAATTTTCTCATAAAATTGATATGGATCACAGAAGCCTCAATTCTACATATATAGATGCTAATTGGGTTGGAAGTGTAGATGATACGAAGAGCACAAATCTTCCTCGGAGATTTTTTTAGTGGTTTACTTAAGCAAAAATTAAACATCAATCTCATTGTACGTAATTGAAGTCGAGTACCTTGCAACTACATCAAGTTGCACTCATATTTTGTGGATGAAATAAAGTGATAGAGTACACAAGATATAGGCTCCAAGCTAGGGGAAAAACCTTCTAGGGGAAAACCCAAAAAATGCTTCTTTTCTTCTTTAGAATCTACTTACAAAGAGACTTCCAAGACCCAAAGACCAAAGACAACCAACCCTTCAAAACCCAAGCCAACCCCCAGCAAGATCTTCTTCTAAGCTGCTTCCGGAACTTCACTATTGTAACTTTAGCCCCTATTATGTACCTTCGAACTGTTCTGCACCCAGTTATGTATCTTCGGCCTATTCTGCAACCATTTTTGTACCTTCGGCCTATTCTGCACCCATTTTCATACCTTCGGCCTATTTCGTACTCATTTATGTACTTTTGGCATGTTTTGCACTCAGTTATCTACTTTCATCCTATTCCACACCTTTAGTAGAAACTTCAGATGTAATGATCAGATGAAGTTGAGCTCCCTTCTATTTATAGCCTTTCTTAAGGGTCAAATAACCCTCTATTAGGTTGACTTGATCTTTCTCTTGGAAGGACTTGGTCTAGGGTTTTACCATGGATTTTTCTAGACAAAATAAATATTTTTCTTCATTACAATGAGTCCAAATGGGACTTTGACATATGACCAATAATAGTATTTATCCTAGAAATACCTAGAAGACCTACAAGCATGAAGAACATAGTTTTAACACAAACTTGTGTATGAAACCCATACTCCACAAATAAAATATAATTTATTTTTCTTTCTTTATAAATAATATACAATATCATGATTACAACAAAGACCGAACCTAGTTAAAACTTTTCAACACTTCCTCTCAAGTAGGGATGTATTCATACATGGTACAAGGAATCTCAATCTTAAAGCATTATCGTATGAAGAGATAGATTGATAAGTGATATTTGTCAAACATCTTTATCATAACCAACATTGTACCTGAAGTCCTTAACTATACAAGCTCATATTAATTGTACTTGAAGTCCTTAACTATACAAGCTCATCTTTATTTATGAGCATGGTGATGGGAGCCTTTATGTGAGTTTCCACACTACCTCTCAAGGTACATACCCCATCTAGATTTCCATAAGGTATCCCCTTTTAGGGACATTCTTATCTTGGATTCCCAAACATGGATCCTCAATAAATATCGGTCCTCTTCGACTACTCTTATCTTGGGTCCATCAAAAGTTCCAATCTAGATGCTTATCCAATCCTCTAGACTCCATTTTTTCTTTATGGCCTTCACTAATACTAATGGTTATTAGTCCTAGTCTAGTGCTTGACCCATAAAGACAAGAACTATCCAATATCACTCCCTCTCAAATAGGGAAGAGATATCCACTAAACCGAGCTTGTCTCTCAAATACTCAAGCTTCTTGTTTGGTAACACTTTAGTCAGTATAACGACTACTTGTTCATGAGTAGGTATATAGTGCATCTCTATGACCCATTAGAGACATTTTGAGGTAAAAAATGGGCCTAAAAAAAACGTACAACCAAAATCAACTTTATAAGAACCACTAGGATTGAAGATGATGATGTCAACTATGGGGATGATTCACCATTTTTGGAGTAAAAAAGGTAAAAATATTAAAATAAAAAAGCCATTTTTTCAACTCGTATTTTCAGCTTATCTCCCTATGGTTTTACTCAAATTTAGAGCGGGAGCACCCATTGGATGCATAAATTAATTCCTCATACCGAGAGTACCAATGTTGCATACTTTCAATGGACCTTTCTACACAAAAAATTAGAAATACATGAAAATAATGATTGCAATCACGTTTTTCATGTATTTCTCATTTTTCATGTAGAAAGGTCCATTGAAAGTATGCAACATGGGTACTCCTTTGATGAAGAATTAAATTTTGCATCCAATGAGTGCTCCCACTCAAAATTTGATTAAAACCATAGGGAGATCAGTTGAAAATGAGTTGAAAAAGTAGTTTTTTCTTTCTTCTCTCTAAAATTTGATGATGTAATCTAGTCTTATTTTACTATTTCCACTATTATTTTATAATATTCCTTAGGAGTCCAATTTTATACCTCAAAATTTTTCTTATGACCATCACGTACCATGTTTCTGATGTAGCGGTACTTGTTGTTTATATGCTTCGTCCTAACATGAAACATCAGGTCTTTTGTCAATATGATATAACTTTCATTGTCACAACATATATGTGTAGGGATGATTGGTCATTTAAACAAATTTTTTAATAACTTCGTGAGCCAAACAATTTCCTGATAGACTTCACTTACAACAACGTACTCTGCTTCATCACTAAAAGCAAATGTGTCTTTCTTTTTGCTCATCCATGAAACCATGGTTGATCCAAGACTGATACATCCTCCCATTGTGCTTCTTCCATCTATTTCACTGCCACCCCAATCTGAATTTGTATATCCCATGAGTTGGATTTTAGTACCAATATACCAGAGGCAATGATGTATAGTTCCATGCAAGTACATTAGAATATGATTAGCTACAATCCAATGATCATGCTTTGGCTCCATATGAAACTAATTGATGACATTTATTACAAAACAAATATTTGGTCTTGTATTTACCCAATACATAAAGGACCTAATCAATTGTTTGTAGCAAGTAGGATCCACCGTAGTAGACTTTGAACTCCTCATCTTCTTTAAATTTGTAATCATAACAGTCATTTTAGGCTTGATATCCATCATGCCAAAATTTTGAACAATATTGATCACATATTTACCTTGACCAAGATATATTTCACTTGGCTTCTACCAAACTTCTAGTCCCAAATAATAATACATAATCCCAATATCCTTCTGTTATAGGTCATTTTTTCACATCCAATCAATAGGCCTCCTAATGGGATCAATCAACATCCTATTCCCCCTTTTCATCATCTTGCACAAAGCCCTAAGCATGCCTCTTTCATTCCCCGGAGTTTCTACCTGAAAATGCATCATCTGAGCCATTTTTAGGAACAACACTCCCTAGCCTCTTGTTGGAGATCGTTCACCAACAGGTTGCTCCATTGTGGCCTGCGTTGATCACCTACAGGTTGGTACCCTTTACACCTGCGTTGGTTTTGGAAAATTAGGAAAAAGAGAGAAATTTCGGAAGCTTCCTCTTCTAGAAGCTTCCTTAATTTGTTACAACCATTTCCCTCAGATAAAACATTTATATCCTATCCTATGCTACTTTGGATTTTCCATCCTTTATCCTTGTTGATCAATGGTTGTCATTGATGTCAACCCAAGCAGCACCAGGGGCTACCCCAATCTTTCATGAGAATTTTTACTTGACGAATTACTCTATTCTGAGTCAATGATATTCAATATGGATTCTACTCATTGAGATGTTTCCGTTGATTTATGACACGCCAAGTAATTCTTCACGGTTTGAGAGATATTCATGTTTGAAGTTAGTAACCCTAATTAGCGGGCTAAAACCCTATGGGTTTGTGGCATGGCAATCATACTTGGTTGTGGTCATTGAATAGTCATAATTAATAAAAAAAATATCCTAAAATCCCTCCAATGTTCACTTTTTGAGGACACTCTCAACTCAAGATATTCATATAAATAATGACCCTAATATCCTCCTCTAGTAGGGATTTTGTGGCTTCAAATAGGTCATCATGGAATGTTCGCTATAACTTTGTTTATGTGAAGGTTCCAAAGCTTAAATTAAAACCCATTTGATCCAAAATCGTGATGAACTGCATGACTAAATTTCAGATCTTGGTTCACTATATTTTCAGAGATATGATCGTAGGAAGTTAGGGCTTTTGCAGGCTCCTGAATTCCATGTCAAACAGGTGATGTTGGGAAAATCATCATAACTTTCTCTTTAAGAAGTGGATTCAGATTTTTCATAAATATTCATATAAAGAGGACATGCTTTAGTTTATTGAGTAGCTTTTTCAGGGCCAAAGGTTGCAACAATGACACATGGCACTTCGCACAAGTTCTCTCTACTGAACTAGTCTATAATCAGGTCATATGGGAGATTGGGCATAACTCTTTCTTTAAGAATCCAATCTTGATCAGACCTATGGGGTTGTAAAGAGGACTCATAGGGCTACCCCAGGGAAACATTTTGGACCCTGGAGAGTCGAAATTACATATATACAACATATTCAATATTGAGATCCTAGAAGGAAAGAAAAAGCATACATTCAAGGATCACTGCAGTAAGGACCACACATCAATGGTCAAGGGTAAGTCTCCTACAACAAGGTATGTATGATTAGTGTATCATCTCTGACATATTTTTTTACAGGACAATGTAAGTACATACAGGGTCTTGGTTATATCTCTATGTCTCTATATGTCACAGTTAGTTTTGATGCCACATTTCAGATGTCCTATTCTTGATACTATGCTACATATTCTTGATTCTACACCAAGTCTGCTAAATCTATATGATGTTGTAAGTTCATGTTACTTGTCTTGTCATATTTTGTAGAATAGTCTCTATTGTTGTACTCAGAACTTGGTCCATCACAAGTCTAGGGTCTATCATCAATTTTTATTGTATATATCTTTAGGTTAGTTTTGGATATAGTCTTGCATAAAGTCCAGGCCTATATCAAGAGTGGGAGTCTTTGTCTACTATTGCAACAAGTCAACAACAAAAGTGACAAGCACACTTCAGGTATACATTGTAATTTTTATTTATTCATTATTATGCACTTACATGTGTTTTGTAGGCAGAGGTAAGTTGAAGGGTATTTTGTTTTGTTTTCGGATTGGTTTCGCAGGGAAAATTTTGAATGCAGGTAGAAGAAGATTAAAGTACAACTTCAAGTAAGAATTCAAGAGCAGAAGTATCAAATCAAAGGAAGCATTGCAGCAGGACATCCTTTGAAGACATGAAAGCCATCCGTATATTGTGAAGAAGTGTCAAGGCCAAGAGTCATCATTGTAAAGTTATAAAAGAGTCATTTATAAAAGTGTCATCATTGGAAAAGTAATTATTGTAAAAGAGTCAATCTACCTAGGGTCGTGGTCCAAAATGGATCCAAAACACCCTCTAAGTCTTCAAAATAAAAAACTATCGCATAAGGAAAAACCTTAAAAAAGGCGGAAAACACTATCGGGAGCGAAAAACATGAAGAAACAGTGGAAAATAGGCCTATCAGAGGTCAAAGGAACGACGCACAGGAGCCGTCGGATCTGGCCGATCAACGGTCCAGATCCGATCGACATATCTCAATTGGTGGAGGCTATCAGAGGCTATCGGGGGCTACCATATGAAATATGCGATAGTGATCAGCGTGGGTCAACAAGGACCGTCGATCAAGTGCACAGATCGATGGCATAGGTTAACTCACAATATCGCAATCGATAGATTACAAAGGAGCGCTTGCAAACAACTTGGGGACTATGCGATTGCGATTGCGATATCGCAATATCGCATCGGAACGATATAAAAGAGCGGGGGGGCGATACATATGTGACTTGCGATAAAGACCTGATGAGTCTTATGGGTCAAATTATATATATTTTGAAGTCCGTAAAAAGTCATTTTTTAATGTAATTTCGCGTTTTCGTTAAATAAACGAAAACCAAGGGAAACACGATTTGGGTGATTTAATGGACTCGAAAGGGTTTTGAGATGCAACAATATATGTTTCGAGTTCCGAAACGAGCGGGATTTCAGGCAGGCCATAGGCGGTAAGTGGTTTTGGACGGGCTCCGCCCGAGCCCATACACTAGCTACCACGTGGCTTGGCATTGGAGAGAGAAAACCACCCTTTTCGGTCGGATAATCTCTGTGCGCGTTAGCCACCCGAAATCAATAACAGCCATTGATCAACAATCACTTGCGATCACACCCAAAGATGGATCCGAAGGGAATAAAGGGTGGAACTAATGATTTTTGAAGTTCGATAGACTGTGTTTGGGTAGATTTTCCTGTGTATTTGTGTATTTCTTTGTGTAAATAGAGAATGACCATTTTTGGGATTTCAAAGGCACCGATGGTCGATTCCATTGCAGAATAGGTGGACACCTTCCCTGAAGATGTTATGCCATGATTTCTAACACTCAGAAGGGGATTCAAGTGGACAGAGGCCGAGAGCTAGAGAGCCCGAGAAGGGGAAACGAACAGACAACACTGATTGGCTTTAAAGCCGCAGACTGATAGAGGCAGAGGAAGCAATGTTGAGACAGAGCAAATACAGCGACAGAGAGTGAGAGAATGAGTCTGTGTACTCAGAGGGGCTTGAGGGATTCAAGTAAAACTCCTTTTGTTTTGTATCTATGAGTTGAGACTCAATTTGAGCTCATTTTTGTAAAACTCTGCTCTTGAAGACATAATAGAGAGGTCACCACTGAAGACTGGACCAGGAGACGTAGCCCAAGAGTTTTGGGTGAACTCCATATTAAACTTGTTGTGTTTATGTGTGTTCGTCTATTATGTTTCTTTAACTGCTTCATTGTCTATGTTATTCGCAATCTTATCGATCCATTGCACCAAATGATATAGTCAAATCCATGCACATGAGTTTGTAATACCTTAATATTAGTATAAGATCTTCATTTCAAATCAAGTGGTATCAGAGCTCTAGGTTTGCTAAGGTTAGACAAGCTTTTGCTGGATTGTTGAATGCTAACTAGGTCAAAGCTCAAATTACGAGAAGGAGAACTGGTTGAGGCTAACCAAGAAATTGGAAGAGTCTATCCTAGGAGGAAATTGGCAGAACAAGTCCCATTGGAATCAGAATCTCAATTCATGGACAGTTTCATGACAATGAGAGCCATGGTAGAAGAGATGTATCAAGAATTTAAGAAGGATCGAGGTGAAAGCACCTCAACACCTGAACAAGGTAAAGGAGTAGAGGAACCTCTTCTATTTGCCCATTCAAAAGACAAAGGGAAAGGGGAAGAGACTCCTCCATCAAAACTTCCTTCTAGCCCTGAAAATAAAAAGAAGAAAACATCTTTGATTAAATTATATGTAAAGTTTGATTTTCCAATCTATGATGGAGAATTAAATGTAGAAAAGCTAGATAACCGAATTAGACAGATTGATGTATATTGCAGGGTGTAGAACATCGATTCAGAAAGGATAAAGATTCAACTGGCTAGCCTTCACCTTGGAGGAACTGCCCTAGTGTGGTGGGAAGGTAGGACACAAGTTGATTTGCAAAAGCATGGTAAAATTCTTTCTACCTAGAGTGAATTTGTTTTTGCCATTAAAGAACAATTCTATCCACTAGCTTATATGCAGCAAGAAATGATGAGTTGGAAAACTCTTCGCCAATTAAAGGGGCAAAGTGTACAAAGCTATACCCAGGAATTTAGAAAAAGTGCTTCAATTCTAGGCATTTCTCTAGACTCACCTGAAACTTTGTTGAAGTATATAGGTGGTCTGCATATCTATTTGAGGCACACCATTCTCATGTTTAACCCTACTAGCATAGATGAGGTATTAGTTCAGGCTACACATCTAGAGGCTAGAGGCAAGAATGTGAACCCAGAGATTAGGGGATCATCAAAACCCACTGCAAGCAAGAACAAGGAAAAGAAGAAGCAGAAATGGAAAGAGAGGAAGGCAAACGCTGTATAAAAAGACAAACCTTCATGCACTCACTGCAAGAAGGATGGACATGATGATGCACATTGCTGGTCTTTGCATCCAGAGCTGAAACCCAAGAAGTTCGGTGGTAAGAAGAAGAAGACTGCTACTGCTATTCAGAAAGATTTTGGGTCAGACTCAGGTGATGAAACAACAGTCACAACCAAAGGTATAAAAGGTTATCCGCTTTAGAGAATGCAGAGATCAAGAAGTAGGTACAGGAGCTACTTGATAAAGGGTTCATAAGACCAAGCACATCACCATGTGGATCTCCAATCATGTTGGTGAGGAATAAAGATGGTTCGTGGAGGATGTGCATTGATTACAAAGAACTGAATAAAATAACAATCAAGAATCGTTATCCCCTTCCTCGCATTGATGATATAGATCAGCTGAAAGAAGCAGTTTACTTTTCCTACTTGGACTTGCGTAGTGGCTATCATTAGGCCAGAGTTGCAAAACAAGATGCATGGAAGACTGCTTTCAAAACAAAGAAAGGGCTGTATGAATGGCTGGTTATGCCTTTTGGCTTAACTAATGCTCCTGCCACTTTCATGAGAGTTATGAATGATGTACTCAGACCTTTTATTGATGATTTTGTAATTGTATATTTAAATGACATTCTTGTTTTTAGTAAAACATGGTAAGAAAATTTGAAGCATGTAAAACAGACTTTAGATGTTTTGAAAAGAGAAAATCTCTATGTGAAGTTATCAAAATGTGAATTTGGTAAAACATCTTTAAATTATTTGGGTCATATTGTAGGGGGTGGTGAATTGAAGATAGATCCCTCTAAGGTTGAAGTCATTGTGAACTGGCCTAAACCCAAATTTGCTACAGAAGTTAGAAGCTTCCTAGGAGCAGCACAATATTGGAGAAAGTTTATTGCTAATTTTTCCTTGATTGTAGCTCCCTTACATGCTTTAACAGGATTGAATAAGGTGTTTCAGTGGGGAGGCAAACAGAAAAAAGCCTTCGACACCTTGAAAGAAAAAATTAGTACAACACCAGTACTAGCACTACCAGATCTTCAACGACCATTTGAGATTGAAACAGATGCCAGTGACTATGCCATGGGAGCAGTGTTGATGCAACATGGTAAACCCATATGTTATCATTCTGAGACATTTACTTCTGCAGTAGTTAATTATCCCACATATGATAAAGAATTGTATGCATTAGTACAGAGTGTGAAAAAGTGGAAACATTACCTAATGGGAAAATAAACAGTTATACATACAGATCATCAACCACTTCAGTACTTGCACTCACAAACTAAATTGTAGCAATCAAGACACTATAGGTGGATGGGTTTTCTATAACAATTTCATCTTGTCGAAGGGCATACACAATAAATTTGTAGATATGCTATCAAGACCAATCATAAATGCATCTACTATACTTAAACATAACTCAGTATTGCATGAAAGCTACATTGAACAATATGCTCAAGATGTAGATTTTAAATATGTATATGCAACTTTAATTCATGGAAAACAAGTAGAAGAATTGGATTATCATGTTAAGGACCAACTCTTATATCATTTGGGAAAGTTATGTATTCCTCAAATTGAAAGAGTTAACATAATTCGAGGAGCACATACTTCTCTAATATCAGGTCATTTTGGTGTAAGTAAAACAATTGCACAACTGCAAAGGTTCTGTTATTGGCCAAGAATGCATGAAACAATTTCTAGATATATTAAAGGGTGTACCATGTGTGCTAAAAGCAAGCCCAGCAATAGAAAACTAGAATTTTACACTCCACTTCCAGTTCCTTCTCGTCCTTGGGAAAGTGTTTCCATGGACTTTGTTCGGGGATTGCCAAAATCTAGAAAAGGTCATGATTATTTATATGTTATTGTGGACAGGTTCAACAAAATGTGTATTTTAATACCTTGTAACAAGCAGATTACAACTGAACAAACAACAAATTTTTTCTTTCAGCATGTATGGGTTCATTTTGGGTTACCCACTTCCATTGTATCTGATCGACATTCCCGATTTGTTGGGAAGTTTTGGTCAAGTTTGTGGGAATTGATGGACACCAGACTGAAGAAGAGCGCAACCTTTCATCCACAAACAGATGGCCAAACAGAGGTGGTCAATAGGACAGTAATCCAGTTGCTCAGAGGCTATTGCAGCAAGCATCCCAAGCTTTGGGATGAATATTTGTGTTATGTGCAACATGCTTACAACCGTGCTAAACACTCTTCTAAACAAAGATCTCCATTTGAGACTTTTTTTGGTTTTACTCCAAAGCCTCCCTTGGATTTTGTATTTGGAAAAGACATAGCAGTTGATGGACACAGTGATGTGGACAAAGAAACCAAGTTCATTGAACAGATCCAAGAAATTCACCAGGCAGTGCAGGAACAACTAGAAAAGAGCCAGGCCAAGTACAAGGCAAGGCATGATAAGCATCGAATTGAGCATAGCTTCCAGGTTGGTGATCAAGTCTGGCTGTACATCAACAAAGACAGAATGCAAGGTGAAGGTAAGAAGCTGAAGCCAATAAGGTATGGGCCTTTCAAGATACTTGAGAAAATTGGTGAAAACACTTTTCGCCTTGATTTGCCAGCTTACATGCATATCTATTCAGTAGTTAATGCAGAGAACTTGAGACTGTTTGAACCTTTTGTTATCACAAAATCCAACCCCTGATAGGCTGCTAATCAGGTATACCTTGAGTAACTATTTCAAACCAACTTTTGGCTGAGGCTTAGCCTCCCCAACCTGAGAGGGCTCTCTCACAAGATTAAAGATTTTTGATAATGAATTAGATGGCTAACTCTATGAAACAAGTGAAGAAATATGAATGGTTGAACATGATCAGTAAGCATACATTGGGCTTATGGATTCAAGAAATTCTTCAGTATGACAATAAAATTAGCTTTACATGGAAGTCAGGGCATCTAGAATTCAACATATGAAGGGTACATCAGTAGCATAAAGGAAAACACAATCTACAAATGTATGAAGGAAGTTAGAGCATAACCAATGAATTCTAAGTATCATACATTCATACTACTACAAATAAGGAGATAAGGACAAACATAAACAAGCCACCATTGCACCATTGAACTCTTTCTGAATCTTGAGAAGTAAAGCCAAAATCTGCATTCATAAAAACATAATCTTCTACAATGGCACAATATGAGTCTTTCTCTGAAAATTTCCAACCCTTTGTACATTAGATCTTATTCTATACATAGATCCCTTCACATAACTGAGATTCCTCCTTCAGCATGAGGGGAATTCGAATTCATCCTACTATGACACCTATTGATACTTAAAACTAACTATTAAATGCAAATGACACCTAACTAGTAGTCCTAGAGACCTAATACAACTAGGAGTGTAACTCCTTATCATGATTACAACAACCTTATCTAAGAATTTAAAGCATTTTTGACAAATTGCAACCTCAAAAAGTCGAATTTGATGAAGCCTCCCACGTGGTCATCTGACTACTGAAATTAGGGAACATGTTTCCCTGTTTTTAGGTTTAGGATCCCTGAAAATGGCACGTGGGACAGAGCTTTTATCTCCTCATCCATGAAACATTTTTCGAACCTGAAGGAGGTTTTTGTATTCCATGCTGTCTAGAAGAAAAACATCTCTTGGGTTTTTAAAACACTTCTCCAGTTGTCCAGAATCTATCCTTGAAAAACACGTGGCAAACATGAAAAATGCGTTCTCTGAATTTTGGGTTTCAAAGAAAGCTTATTATCTCCCAACTGAAAACACTTATGAAGAAAGTGAGATAGTTTATTTTAGCTGGAGAGTTTATGAAGATAAAACTCCTTCATAATTCCAAAATACCTTTTCATGTGACCAGAAAATGATCTTGAAAAAGACTGCTAAAACTAGAAGACCAAGCTTGACTTTCAACAGATGTGTAGCGCAAGTTTAACCATAAATTCCTCCCACCTTAGAATGAATTTAAAGAAACGGAAAGAGGTTTCTGTAGCTTTGTATTTTAGGAATAAAAGCCTCTTTCAATTTTCAAAATTTAGTTCTCAGCTGCTCAGGATCCCTTCTGGAAGTTGACTAGTAAACGCAGAAAGCAGAGTTTTTTATGCTGAAACAGGCTTTTTCAGGGATTTCGTAGTGCGCTATGAAAACTCCTAGTTCAGTGATTTCGTAGCTAGTTTCAAAATTTCTCCAAAATGATGTGAGATATGACTTCTAGACACCTGGTAAGGCTTCTAGAACATGGAATGAGGTTGTGAAACTTTATTTGGAAAAGAGATATGACCTTAAAAGACTTCTAACCTTATGACCTAACCCTTAAAGCATGAAATGACCTAGAGACCCTTTAACACCATGACTAGAAGAAGGGTTTGTAAATGAGAATGACACTAATTGTGATGAGATGAATAAAAACTTATAATACTATGACTAAAAACAAGGCAACTTTCCAAATCTTAGAGACAAAGATTTTAGGGTGATAACGCCTTCATTGATTGAAGATCCCGAAGAGCAAAGTCAGTTGCCTTCTATTGATGATCTGTTGCCTGAATATCTCAATAAGTTGCAAGAAGATATAGTTCTAGACAAGAAGGTGAGAACTACGTGCAGAGGGGATGTTGAGTACCTCAGAATCAGACTCAAAGGTTCAAAACCAAGCAGTGCAAGATGGATAGAGATTGGACAAGTGAGGAAGTTGTATCCTCACTTGATTGATGCTTAAAAACCAACTTTTGGTGGTCCAAAAGCTTTTTCAGTGGGAAGGCGTGATCCAAAATGGATCTAAAACACCCTCTAAGTCTTCAAAATAAAAAAATTTGTATAAGGAAAAGCCTTACAAAAGGCGGAAAACACTATTGGGAGCGAAAAACATGAAGAAACAGTGGAAAACAGGCCTATCGGAGGTCAAAGGAATGACACACAGGAGCCAATGGATCTGGCCGATCAACGGTCCAGATCCGATCGGCATATCGCAATTGGCGGAGGCTATCAGAGGCTATCGGGGGCTACCATATGAAATGTTAACCTCCTGTTGCAACAGGTGTTCATTTTTCATGATTGACATTTTTACATGCCAAATATGTCATACTTTGCAGGCTACAGTGTTCCATATTTCCACAAGATGCCATGAAATGTGCTAGTCCAAATGCTACTACTGTATTCCATTTTTGATGAGTTGTTCCATTTTTGAAGATTTCTTTCAGTTAAGGGAAGGCCAAACAGTTTAATCTTGGCCTCCCTAGGTTTCAATTTCCTGTTGTAGAATATAGAGAATGATATCTATCCAAACAGTTCAATCTTGGCAGATTTGTAGATAGGTAGAGAATCAAAGGAGCCCAACTGCTTAAACTGGGTCCTTGGCAGAAATAAGTGTAGACTTAGATAGGAGAACAGAAAAAAGGAAAAATTGTAAAGCTGGGTTTGCAAGTTTAAGTGCACCCAAACCAAAAAGAAGAAAAAATGTTAGGAAAAGTAGACTGGGTAGGTAGTTTTTGAGGTTGCAGAATGATGATTCATGATCAATTATGTGTTTTAAAGTGGTATACCTTTTCAGATCACACTCATGATGCAGTTTTTCACTTGGAGGAACTCAAGCCGGACATTACTAACTCCCCTTCTTCTTTCCCCAAATCACTTACTAACTCCCCTAAAGAGGTCAAGATCTGCTTGATTCCTCTTAGTTTCATCATGTCCCATAACATTGCCCTTGGTGAAGATCTGCTTCACTCAAGTATTTTCATTCTTCTTTTACAAAGTTCTATTCCCCAAAATGGCCTAAGGTCCCCTACCTTAGCACTTTCTGGTCACCTTCATATTAATTCCTAACTATACTATTTAACTCCCTACATCATTTCCCCTTCCCTTACTAAAAGCACTATATAACTCCCCTATGTATATATTCCCATCCCTGGGCATTGTAGCCATATTTATCAAAGCCTTGGAAACACTGAGTTCATCCGAAACCCAGCATTAGCCTTTCGTGTCCTGGGATTAGCCTAACATTTGGTTAGGCCGATAACCTTCCTCATTCACCCCTTTACCCTCAAAACCTTCTATCTTTCCCCTCTGCAATCATTTCTCAAACATTAATGTTTAAAAGTTTTATTAAACATTATTTAAAATCATTTACCCCGCCCGAGCCTTATATAAAAAACCCCAAAACCCACTTTCCTAAGTTCAAAACCCCCGCCGCATCGCATTTTTCATTAAATATTTGGGCGGGCCCCGTCCCTTACCCCTCCGCCATCTAACCGTCCCGTCAGCCCTCCGATCTGCCCCCTCCCCATCCGACGGCTCTCGCCGATTTCGGAGCGCCCCCTGCGTCTGGACGTTAGCCTCCGATATTGCAGCGGTTTTCTCCCCGTACAGGAGGACGTGCGTCCGCTTTCTATTGCGTCGGAGCCGCTCTGACAGAAACCGCCCCTGTACCAAAGGCGGTTTGACGGAAACCATAAACCGCCTATTTCCCCCCTGACGACTGCCCCAGGACCTCGCCACATCATCTGCACACG